>JARHVA010005796.1:622500-665000 GCA_037957365.1 Torreya grandis
GAATAATTTCTCTAACAACAAAAAGATAAATGAGATATGCCATAGTAAACATATTTATACAAAAAGTTCTCTTGGAAGAGATGTAACTAACAAAAACTCCACACCCAGTTTAAGAGCATGAAAATTCTTAAAACTCCATACAAAGGGGGTGTGATCTTTAGCTAAAGTGGCATCCTTTGCAAAGTGAACAACTGAAAAAAGATCATACAACTACTAGGCATTCCAAAAAACTACTGGAGGCATGGAAGAACTTGTTGAATATTCATACAACACCTTCATACTCTTTAGTTGAGATGCTATAGCTTCTACATTCAATGAGGTGCCAAAAAATGACCTCAAATTTAGAAAAATAGATAGATTTTATATAACTCAGGTTATTTTTTGCAAAACCTAACTTGTATTTTTCAATTGGGACTTCTAAAAATGTTTAATTCATTTAATTTTGACAAAACTAGAAATGTAATTTACAATATGAGTTTTTATAATTAAGCAACTCAGACTTGTTAAAAAGGAAAGAACAATTTACCAGTTTGATTTTCACAACTTTTCAACCTGTCAAAAAGATTCTTAGAAATTACAAGTGGCTCTTTCTCAAAAATATTTTTCAAAATAATAGTTACAATTTACAATCTGTAACTTTATAATATTTTATACAACAAGGAAATACAATAAACATAATGTATTTGATTGAAATAATTAATCTACAACCATAACCTCTAAAGACTCTTTGTCCTTCTTTGCCTATGTTTTTTCAATATATACATCAAAAATATTGAAGATCTCTAGGAGATATTCATCAAGACCAAAAGAGTATAGTGGCTTATTTCACATCCTGTAATTGTGTCAGAGAGTTCCCTTCGTGTAGTCTTGTATACTTGAGTCTCTTTCCCCATTTGATCTAGTATATTATGGTATCTAATAAAATGGTGGATGGAGCTCAAGCTGAACATTGTGTCTCATGTTGACTCCCCTTCAAACACTCCTTTTAATTTGTTTTGAACTTCCTATACTAAAAGGATTTAGTCTTGATGATTTGTTGCTTGACATGACGATTTATTAATAAAATCTTTAATGTCAAAGATCAGATGTGCGACCTTGTCATGTATGGCCTTAGCTTTATTAATACTCTCTATGAGTATTCTTATTTTGAATTGAGCTTCTCTATCTAATTGCTCATGCTCTGTATCATTTTTCAATATCTTTTTTGAAATTATGGTTTTAGTTTCAATCATTTCCATATCTTGTAGCTTTGGATAGAATATGTTCAACCTTTGTATCTCTTCCTGATATTTGCTTATTTGTTCCTTCAAAGTTTCCCATCTATCCTTTAGAGATTTTTAATATTCCATTACTAACTCAATTACTTGGTTTCCCTTTGAAATGAGTTCCTCTACCTAATCCTTTGTATCCCTTACCATGTTGCCAATATATGTTACTACAGAAAGTGTTTCTTTGGTTGGAGATTTATGTAATATATTATGTTGGTTGGGTAGTGGGATCAATAAACTTCTTCAGTATAGTCATCAATTGTTCAACCTATTCTTCAATTCATCCTTTGTGACCTTTTCACTATCTATTTTATCAAAAAGAGAGTTAATGCTTAATTAAACATCATGTTTCAATCCCTCTCTTATAAGATGACCAAGGTAAACCTTTGATATTTGGTAATCCCCCACCATTATATCTTTTCATTTGTCTAGTGGGGGGACTACAATCTCTACATACTTCTCCCCTGCTAAATCATATAGTATTCTTGATATGGTTTTATGAGCTATCTTTGATCTCTTCAATGCCTTTATAGGGAAAAAATCCATTTTTATAAATGACACCATCTTATTTTATTTCTTCCCCACTAATTGTAGTATCCAACTTGGAGTGTCATCTTGTTATCTTGTTACTACCAACTATGAATCTGTAGCTAAAATTGTTACACTGGTGTTTATGGTGATGACTGTTGTATCTTTCATTGATATGGACATTGAGTCTTTAGATAATTTTTTGGAAACCTCTTCCCCATATATGGGTTGAGTGGACACATTTGTATCAACAATTTTCTCTATCACTACCTCCTTTGTGGTAGTTAGTGTTATTTTGAAAATGGGAGAAATGGGTGAAGTGGAAATGGATGTACCTACCAAAGATGTGGGAGATGGAAGTGACACTAATAAAGGGGTAGGTACATAGAGTTAAAAAAGGGGAACCTATGGGAGTGTCAAATCCATTGCCATGAATCAATCAATCAAATTTGTGGGGACACTTAGGGTTGATGAAATGGGAAATGTGATAGGAGATGAAAATAAAGTAATAGTTATCCCAGTGGTTAGGATGGCTAGCAGGATTATAATCAAGATGACTAGATCCATAACTATATACTATTATGTGGTGTTAGTGATTAATAGTGTGGTGGTTATGATTAGGGATGAGATGGAAGGAATTCTATAATAAGGAAGTAAGTTTGTGTAAGGGTGAGGAATTGTGGAAGATGGAAGTGGAAGTGAAACCTAAGTGTCTAATTGAGTTGATTTAACTATCATTAATGAAGTTAATAGCATAGGTGAGCTTTTGGAATTGAAGGGGTAATTACTTGAGGTGATGGTGGGGTAGAGATAGGAGGAGATATTGAAGCTGATGGAATAACTGAGATAGGAGGAGAATATATGATAGAGATAAGAGTAGAAATTATGATAGAGATTAGAGTAGAAATTATTGTTGCTTCAATGGTAGTTGTATCTTTAGATGAAATTATTATCACCTGATCTATTTCTATTCTTTATCCATTATATTTCCCTCTTTTAGCCTTTAAATTTTGATTTCTCTTATGAGATACCACTAGCCTATCTACCTATTCTGGGAGGGTTCCATTAATAGAACCTTTTATAGTTAGTAGTACTCCCTTCTCCTTAAGATCTCTTAGCTTCTCACAAATGTTTACTATTTACTTGGTCACCTTCACCCCATTGCTTATAATTTATTTGATTTTTCTATTTATTACATTGGTGGTTTGATCCATTAATGAGAAGAACTCAGGGTTGAACCAACTAACTACTTGAAGGGGTTGAGCAAAGATATTATTATCATAGTAGGCCTTGTCTACTAGGGATTCATCATCTACCAAGTCCTCAGGGATTGGTGTTATGTTTAAATCCTTTTTATGATCTAGGGTCATCTTGGAATAATCATGTAGTGCCACTTCTTCTTCACCTTATAAGTCCTCCTATTAGTCTTCATAGTAAGGGACATGGGAATATGTTGTGATCCCTAATGTACTAGTAATACTTCCATTTACATCATAAAATGACCTAGCCTTCAGAGCCCTCAAGGTCATCTAAGTCATTTCAATGTTTATACACTTAGATTTGGATAAGGAAGGGCATGTATACCTCCCTATACTAATGGAGAAATGGATTCCTACCTTGTGATTACTTGATAATAATTTGTGATTTTCTAAAAGTTGCCTCATAAGTTTCACTAAATCCCATTTATCACTTACATACCTTGGGAGGGTGTAAGTACAACCACTAAATCCTCCTAATCTTATGTATGATTATGTGGGGAATTGAATGAAATAGGATCCCTAGTTTTTTATCTCTAAAGTAGCAACCTGAGAGAATTTATTCTTTTATAGCTCCTTGTCAAACATGAAAATGATCTAGTATATAAATTCATCAATTAATCTTCTAAAGTGTTACCTATTTACCTTGAGAGTGAGGTCAAGGCAACAAATCAAAACCTTATTTACTTGGTCAGCTATTAAGTACTATATTCAATCCTAGGAAGGCTCTCCCTTTTGTTAATAATAGACTAGATATGAAGTCATATAGAACTTCCTTATATTTTGGAATTTCATCAATTACTTGTAGATGGATTCACTTATCAGTTGTGCCTAGTGGATATACCACTTATTTTCATGGATTAACCATATATATTGGTACATCCATTTCAAAAAGTTCTTATCATTAGGGTTTTTAGTGACCCTATACAAGAATATGATTAAATCACCCACTTCATCCTTAAAATATATCCTTGCTAGTGTTTTGGGAAATATTATGGATGTAGGCCTAGGGATTTTTAACCATCGATTATTTATTACCCTTAGACATCTAGTGTTATTTTCCTAATAGAATTTATTTGATCATTCAAGAGTTATATCAAGATAACTCTCATATTTAGGTATCAAGAACATTGAGTCTATGAATTTGGGGTCCAGGTTTAGAATCCTTTCCCCCTTGTTACTTATTACTTTTATCTTCTCTACATCATAATGATTCACTAATGTGAGCACAAGCTCAGGGTTCTACACTAACAAGGGGAGGTTGCTACCTAGGGTAGTCCATAGTCATAAATGTTCTAATCTATTCATTTTTAAATTCAACATTTACCCTAGTACAGAAATCACCTAGGTCAATATGACCTAGATCTATATTCATGATATCATTTATGTTAGATTCAAAGCTAAGTGGGACATTGGGTCCCTTAGATTTGAATTTCATCTCTTTTCTAGGCATGGATTCTAGGGAATTTACCAGGGGAAAACCAACTACATATTTGACAAGTTTTAGGGTGAAAAGCATAGGTAAAAATTCTAGCAAAGATGGTGGTTGCAAAATACACTTGCAATGTTCAGTGAAAACTCTAGTGGGTTTCAGGATTGTAAATGCGAGTAAGATCCCTAACAAGCTTTGGAGTTGTAAAGTACACTAAGATTATTTTCAAAGTTGTGGGGTTGTAAAATTATGTGGAAAATCCATCAGTTTTAAATTTGTTTTGGTAGGTGAAAATTCTATGGGAATCTGTGAAGAATATTCAAAGGAATATGCTACTAGTTTGTATAAATTTTGAAAACCCTAGATTCTTGATGGTTGAAAAATGCTTGAACAAACTCAACATGAACTTGGGTAACTAGACATTTCTTTGATGACACCAAGTATAAAAATAAATCCCTATTGATGTAATCAAAGAAAAACCCTAAATTTTCAATAAGATAGGAATAAGATTTGAAATTAAACCTATCTTAGCTTGGCAAAGGAAAATTATAACTTGAAAATGTAGTATGAAAATAGGAATACAATATAAGGGGATTAATGGCATCGTGGATTAAGGTTCATGAATTGAATGCATGGAATCATAGTAGGGTTATGGTTCAAGGCACAAAGCTCCAATCTCAAAATTAGTAAATAAATAATGATTTTAAACTAACCCTACTTAATTTATATATAACATCTACATTAAATTCCCATAGGTCGATGGTTGGTGAGAGGTTTGAAATCTAGAGTTTAGGATCAACTTTGCAATTCTTTAAATTTACGATTTGCACTTTGACCTCCTCTTTTTACAAGGTAGCTTGGTTCTTTAAAAATGGGAAGGTAGATCTCGAGGTGCAATTCACAACTTTTCAACTTGCAAATTGCAACTAGAGTTCCAATTTCCATAAGAAGGGTAGTCGGTAGGATGGGACTTGATTTTCAATTTGAAAATTTGCAAGTTACAAATTGTAACTATCTTTCCAATTTTTTATTGGAATGATGTGTGGGAAGTGGAGGTTAGAAATCAATTTATAATTTTTTAGTTTGCAAATTTCATTCCAATCTCTAGTTACTACAAGGTATGTGTTTAGTAGGAAGTGGAGCTTCATTTGTAATTTACAATTTTTTAAGTTACAAATTTCAAGTAGAGTTCTAGTTTTTGATGGGCATGATTTTTGTGGTAAGTAGAGGTTGGGAAGCAATTTTAAAGTTTTTAAGTTATAAATTGCATTCCAATCTATGGTTTCCACCATCTATGAGTAAAGCAAGAAGCAGAGGTTTGGATGTAATTTGCAAGTTGAAAATTACATCTAGATCTTTGGTTTTCATCGAGATTTCGGAAATGAGTGTCCTAGGTCATTTTAAGGAATTTTACCAAAAAATTAATGGGTATCTATTAGGGTACTAGATATTTTGACATTTTTGAGACAAAAATGTTAACATAAACAAAATAGAGTAAGGTAAAGAGGTGGACATAGGGTCTGTGTGTGCTAAAATGTCAACCATTATTGGTTACTTAAATAAAATAGATTGTGGTAAAAGGTAGTTGTAAGGTCTATATGTTAGAATGGAAGTCATCATTGGTTGCCTAAGAAAATGGCTATGTACATGAAATGAGCCTTAAATGTTTACTTTTAAGGTTTCACATGTTATATTATGGTACAAGTGGTGAATATTATAGGGAGTTTTTAAAATATGAATATATTTTCTACGTAACTATGAATGAAGTTTTTAATATAAAATATTGGTACTCTAAGGGTCAACTTTTGTTCATAGGTTAAAAATTATATATATGACCTCTAATGATAAAATTGATTATATCACAAAATTTATATCACTTGATTCAGAAATTCAAAATTGAGATATAATTAGTTAAGATGACATATTAACATGGTAAAAAAATTAAGGTCTAATGTGATACCACATAAATTATACATGGTCAAATGGTGAGGGTGCTCAATATCTAGGGTCTTTCCCCTAGAAGTTCAAATATTTTTATAACTTTAATTTACTAAAAGGACATAAAGTCATGTGTTTAAAAATTATGGTACAAGTGGTGAATGATATAGGGAGTTTTTAAAATATGAATATATTTTATATGTAACTATGAATGAGATTTTTAATATCAAATATTAGTACTCCAAGGGTCGACTTTTGGTCATAGGTTACAAAATTATATATAATGACCTTTAATGATAAAATTGATTATATCACAAAATTTATAGCACTTGAATTAAACCTTCAAAATTGAGATATAATTATTTAAAATGACATATTAACATGGTAAAAAAAATTAAGGTCTAATGCAATACCATGTAAATTATACATGGTCACAAAGTGAGGGTGCTTATTAGTTGGGGTCTTTCCCCTAAGTGTCAAATATTTTATAACTTTAATTTATTAAAATCACATAAACTCATGGATTGAATGATAATATTGTGACAATCATGCCCTATTATTTTCTATATGTATGGTTGGGATTATAGTGGTGTTTTATATGTAATTAGTTGAGAATCCATGAATCCATTTTATCCTTGGTCCATGCCCTTAGTGGAAAGAATGTGGGATCTAGGCCTATGATGGGGTTCCATTATTTACACCATGGTGTAGAATATGTTTTTTTATTATTTAATTTACTTGTAGTTTGTATGTAGGTGTTATTTCTATCATTTCTTATCACTTTGGTTGGTTGGTTAATGTTGTGAGTGGAAAGAAAAAGAGGGTGAGTGGTACATGCCAATACCTAAATGCTATACTTAGACAATTTATGGATATGATAGGGATATATTCTTATTGTGATGTGAATACTAATAGGTTAGGTAGGTGAAGAGAGTTGCATTAAAACTAGAGTGAACATAACCACATATGTCTTACTATGACATAAAATGTTTGGTGTAGTTTTATATATTCTATTATATATAAAAAAAGTTTTTTTTTAATAGAATGAGAAATATTTATCATGTTATTCACCTTTAAATTATTATAAATAATATATATATAATAATAATTGAAAGGTTTTTTTCTATTTTTTGATAATTTTTGAATTACTCCCTTAATATTTTATATAATTGTAATAGTGTGGCAAGGGCCTACATATTCACCCAAGATGCCATGATGAAGGAAGAAAAACTATAAATAGGACTATACAATAGTAATGTTATTAGTATATATGCAATAGTGTGATGTATGGGCATTTACTTTTTGATTTACATTTGTATGTTTGATCTTGCTTCTATAGCTAGGTGAGAAAGTGGAATGGGAAGAGATAATGGATTTTTTTGTTGATTTTTGACCTACTTGGTATATTCATTTGGGTATTGGGTAGAGGGGAAAAAAATGTGGTAGGGAAGAAAGGTCCATGATTTAGAATGCTAAGTCCCTTTATTAGGGGTTTTGGTTGGGGAAGTGTCTTACCTTTGCTAAGGTCTTCCCAACTAAGTGATGGTTGAACTGTCATGATGTAGATTTGTATATGCTAAGGGTGTTATTTAATTTGGTTTACTATATCTTGGTATCTTTATTGCATGAGTCCTCTTTGGGATTTTGTTGTCACCTTTCAGTCCTAGATTTTATGGGGCTTTATTGGTATAAAATTTCAAGTCATTGTTATCCAAAAGAATACTGTCTGCTTGGTATGGAAAAAGGTTAGAATCCATATTATAATGTGCATAACGTTGAGTTTCTCATTTTTAATAAAGCATTAATTATAGTTTGTGGAAATAGTGATCCATGGTGGAGTTCTTTTGTTTTTTATTTGACACAATATCGTGTCTTTTAATTTGTAGAAGTGTTGAACTTTACTAACATTTTTTTTGTGCTTGGACAATATTTTTTTGTTCATATTAGGACCTTCTCCCTAGGTACCTTAGCCAAAAAAAAATGAATTTAATACTCTTGCAAATTTCATAGTTAATTATGTTTTGTACTCTTATTATTCTAATTTTTGGGGGATGGATAATATAATAAATCTTTCTCATTTTATTAAATAACTAAATATATAATGTTTGTTGTTTAATAGAATGAGAAATATTTATTATGTTATCCATCCCCCAAAAATTAGAATAATAAGAGTACAAAACATAATTAACTATGAAATTTGCAAGAGTATTAAATTCTTTTTTTTTTGGCTAAGTTACCTAGGGAGAAGGCCCTAATATGAACAAAAAATATTTTCCAAGCGCTAAAAAAATGTTAGTAAAGTTCAACACTTTTGCAAATTAAAAGACACGATATTGTGTCAAATAAAAAACAAAAGAACTCCACCATGGATCACTATTGCCACAAACTATAATTAATGCTTTATTAAAAATGAGAAACTCAATTTTATGCACATTATAATATGGATTATAACATTTTTCCATACCAAGTAGACAGTATTCTTTAGGATAACAATGACTTGAAATTTTATACCAATATAGCCCCATAAAATCTAGGACTAAAAGGTGACAAAAAAATCCCAAAGAGGATTCATGAAATAAATATACCAAGATATAGTAAACCAACTTAACTAACACCCTTAGCATATACAAATCTACATCATGACAGTTTAACCATCACTTAGCTGGGAAGACCTTAGCAAAGGTAAGACACTTCCCCAACCAAAACCCCTAATAAAGGGACTTAGCATTCTAAATCATGGACCTTTCTTCCCTACCACATTTTTTCCCCCTCATACCCAATACCCAAATGAATATACCAAGTAGGTCAAAAAAAAAAAAAAAAAACATTATCTCTTCCCATTCCATCTTTCTCACCTAGCTACAAAAGCAAGATCAAACATACAAATGTAAATCAAAAAGTAAACGCCCATACAACACACTATTGCATATATACTAATAACATTACTATTGTATAGTCCTATTTATAGTTTTTCTTCCTTCATCATGGCATCTTGGGTGAATATGTAGGCCCTTGCCACCCTATTACAAATATATAAAATATTAAGGGAGTAGTTCAAAAATCATCAAAAAAGAGAAAAAAACACCAATTAGTTTACCACTACTACAGTAGCTCTATTTTATTTTCTCTCATAGTACAAATAATTGGAAATCACATGCTTACCTCTTGATGCTAAAAAATGATAACTAAAAAAATTTGGCACTTCGACCCTAGCACAAGCAAACAAGGTGTTTCCCAACCCAGTAACTAAATCTCTTTATATTTTGTTTAGCCTAAGGGGTGACTAATTCACCATTTAAAATAAATGTAATTGAGTAATTTTTTATTACTCATGGTAGTTACGATTATTAAATAAGTTTTTTTATTCGATCTTTATATAGTTCATTTATAATCTGCTAATTATATCTCTGAGGTTGCATATCTTTTACATCATTTTAATGATTCCTACCCTATTATATAGGGAATATTTTTGGTATTAATAATTGTATAAATTCATGATTGTAAATATTTCCCATAGGTATGAAATATAATAATTTTATTTCTTCATAATATGTGATATCAAATTTGGATGTTCTAAACCTATAAAAAAATATGGGATAATCCCATGCACTTGATTTATTTTTAAATTAGATTTCAAAAGGAGTAGCATATTTTTTTTAGAGCCAGATGCTATTAAAATAATTTTAGTGCACTTATAGAGTTGTTAGAAACCTTTTTTTTCATTTTTCTACATGATTTTATTCAATATGAGTCATACACAAGTCATAGAAAGGTGATTAAAATTAGAGGTGGTAAATTGATCTATATTTTATATTCCATAATCATCATCTCGCATTTGGACCAGTCCTTATAACCTTTTGGAGGCAAAACAATTCCCTAGTCCCTTGCTATCAGAAAGCCTTCAAGCTCAGCTAATTGGTTTTTCTTCATATCTCTTCATAGAAGAATCATTTGGCCATGAATTTTTTTTATACATATGTCACTCCCATAAGGACATTATGGAATTATTATGTATAGTTTTTCATAAGGTCGTACCATCCTTTGGATGCTTGCAATATGTCCTTCACCAATCTTTGTAGCTGGATAGTTTTCTATTGGTATGAGCCATACGTTCAATATTTTTGGAATATATTTTTTGGAGAGTGATCATTTTTTATATATAAATCATCTAAAACTTATAACTACACCTATTCACATGGTCTTATATCATTTTTATATCCTCAAAAGTGACTAAGTATTTTACAATAGCATATTGATCAACAGGTCAATTTTTCTCCATTATAGGCTATACAAACATGATTTCTTAGAAATAAGGACTATCTGAGATTCCTTGATTCATATACATCCACATCCAAGCTTTATGTACAATTATGAAAAGTTTCATACATCTATTTTGGTGCTACAAAGTTGGCATATTATTCAGGTTGTCACATGTAGTAAAGGGATATTAATGTGGAGTAAATAAAGTTGAATGAATTCTTAACCAAGGAGATCCAAGGTGAATTACACTTCATAAGGTGTGTTTGTAAAATATATTTATATTTTTTTATTTATATTAAAGTTAAATTAGTTGACAAAATATCTCAAAACCACCTATAAACCAATTGGCAATTTATCCTTTTACAAAACTTTCATTTACAAAAGGTGCAAAGACCAAATCCCTCCAAATAAAAAACTTAATGGAACCCCCAAACTTATCTATTCTTATAAATTTATAAAAAAATTCATTTTTTGAGGGAAACTTAGAAAAAATTCCCTAAAACAAAAATTATGCATTTTAATTTCTTTCAAAGCATTGTAAAAATCTTTTCCATATTGTATTAGTTATGGCAAGAAATTGTAAATTTCTTTATTGTAAAAATTGCATAAAAGCATGAATTTTTAAACCCATTTATGGATTTTAGTGAAAATGAAGCCTCTAACTCATGTTTTAAATTAAATATATCATTCTTGAGTTACATCATACATACCTAACATAGTTGTAACAACAACATTTGGGTATCGACCTTATAAATCATTAGGGAGAAATAATGCACATACACTCATAAGCCTTCCCTTTAGTTACTCATTTATTAAAATAAAATTTCATAAATATTGAAGGTGTAATTTACAAGTATATAGTGAAGTTATGAATGTATGAATAAATTCATCTAAGCAGGGGTTAAAGTTTGGATGAACCCTTTTCAGTATTATCTAGGTACCGTGTATCAGACTTTTCCATGTATTTTAATGCATCTTTCATGTACTAATGGGTATATAAGAAGGGAGAGATTATTCCACATATAAACAACTATATATGATGATGTGTATATATAAAGGTCATGTATGTCAGTCTGATGGTATATAGAAAGGGATAATTGTATACCCAGAGTGATAAGGAACCAATCCATCACCTACAGTCTTAATAATGGTTACACAGGATCCAAAATTCTTTTTTCCAGATTCTCATTTACTCAAAGGTGAAAAACAATCTACTTGTAATAAAAATATCAACATTCAACTATAATTTGAATAAATTTGGCCCATTGTAGGTAACACCTACACTCGACATGCATCAAATGTTGACCAATAATGTAAATATGACAAATCCAATCAAAAGGAGAAATTGATCATAATGTTCAAGTTATTGGATGAAGCGTAACTATACATTTATGAAGCTAAAACTACAAATGAATCTTGGGACAAGCTACAAATAGTATATGGGGCCAAAAATGAGAGCACTATTATACACCTATAGAGTTAACTTCACTTTCTATAATTGAGATCATGTGAAAAGGTTGAGGCCTTTCTTAGACGTGTTGTAATAATAAGGGCATCAATACAATCCTTGGGTGAATTTTTTTAGATAAATCTCTTGTAACCATTATCTTAAGAGCTCTCCCACCCTCATATAATATTCTTATAACTACCTTAATTATCACGGAATATAAACCAAGTTTTGATAAACTAGTAACTATGTTGCAACAAGAAGATTCTTTTAATACTCAGGAAGAAGGAGAGTAAAATATTCTTGCTTCTTAGAGAGGAAAGAAACCCATCAAGTCTTTAAATCCTTTGTCAAAATATAATCCTAAATAGAATCAACAATGGGGTAACTCACAAAAACATGTCTCATTTGTAGTCGTAAATGACATGAGTTAAAATATTGTTGGTATAAAACATTTTAGAAGGGATCTTATAGTGGCCAAAATCACACTACCTGAAAATCATCCTCTTCATCTCAAAGTAGACCAAAAGGATATAAAAAATAAATTTGGTAGAAGAAAACAAAGTAACAAGGTAATTTTGCTGAATAGGAAGAACATGATGAGGATGAAGACTTCAAGTATTCTATCGATTTCCATAAATAATCCACATCATAAAGTGACATCTAGTATGTTGATTTTGGTGTAACCCAATACATGATAGGTAGAAAAGATTGGTTTTTCACTTTGAAGGACACACCCAATAAAAATCATGTTTATTTGGGTGTTGATACCTCCTCTACTATGAAATGCATTGACAACATCACCTTACCCCTAGGAACACAAAATTGTTCAATTGTAGATGTTCTCTATGTACCTAATTTAACCAAAAAATTGTTATCAATTAGTCAACTCTTAGACCATAATTTGAAGATTGATTTTGACTGTAAATGTGGAAAGAAAATATGTTTTATTAGAGATAAATACAAAAATTCAAAACTTGTTGCACATGTATCCAATATGAACCATATGTTTTATCTTAATTTCATTTCAAAAAATAACTAGGCACTCATAGCAAAGGACGTAGACTTGGCACAATTATAGCACTAAAGATTTGGTCACATCAGTTTCTAAAATATCGATTCACTCTAAATTTACAACATGGTAAAAGTATTTCCACCTCTTAAAAAGGGTACAAACAAATGTCAAGATTGATTAGTATGCAAACAACATAGAGCTCCATTTAGAAAATTACATATTGATCCCATTGAAAACTTGATGTGGTGCATACTGATTTGTATAGACTAATGACACCTAGTCATGTTGGCTATAATTACTTCATGCTATTTTTTGATGATTATTCTATAAAAATGTGGGTTTGTTGTGTGAAAACAAATATTCAAGCCTTTGAAACTTTCAAAAAATTCAAACTAGATGTTAAAATAGAATCTTGTAAAAAATAAAGACCCTCTACTTAGATCATGGGAGGAATTCATCAGTGATGAGTTTAAATAGTTTCTGCCACAAAATGACATTTGTCATCAAATGGCACCTCTACATACACACAATAAAATGAAATTGTTGAATGGAGGAATCATAATATTGTAGAAATTGCATGATGTATATTACATAATTTAGGCTTGACAAAGGCATTTTAGGTAGATGTAATCAAAACTGCTATATATTTACTCAATAGGGTTCCCACTACAACTCTTGATGGAATAACTCCCTATGAATCTTGGTCAGGGAAAAAGCCATATATAGCACATCTTTGAGTTTTTGGATTCTAGGAAAGTATGCAAATTTCCAAATTAAAATTGACTAAACTTACTATGAAAGCCAAAAATTATGTGTTCTTAGGGTACAATGAAGATTCAATTATTTATAGACTTATGGATCCAAAAACTAGACAAATCTACACTAGTAGGGATGTTGAGTTTTTTGAGAAGCAAGAAGCAAAAGCTCCTTCTACAAGCTCACCTAATAAACCAATCAGTCCTATAGAAAATATATAAGATAAAAATCCACTAGAAGATGGTAATGATGATGGAAATAATCATGTAATTCCACCACCCACATGAGCTACTCAATGTATGCCTAAATGGTATACAAGTACACTAATAGATGCTAAATTGAATGTTGTTCTAGATAAATCCACCACTAGACCAAGGACTCACAATATAGTGTGAGGAGAAGTCAAGTTGGCTTTAATGAGTATAACTATTAAATATATTGAGCCCTCACTAATTTAGTAATCCCTATAATCAATTTTTTTTTAAAATTACATGAATACAAAATATAATTCACCAATGAAGAACAAAACATGGTAGTTTATAGACCTTCCACTAGGGAAGAAGCCACTTAGACCCAAATGGATCTTCAAAATGAATAAAAAGAAGATGGGGGTCTTGACAATCATAAGGCAAAGTTTTTTGTAAATGGATATGCTCAAAAATAAGACATTGACTATGAGGAGACATTTGCTCCCACATAAAGATCAAAACTATCAAGATGATTTTTACTCTAGCTGCATAGTTTGTCTAAAAAGTACATTAAATTGATGTGAAAAGTTCCTTCCTTAATGGATACTTATAAGAATAAGCCTACATGATTCAACCAATTTTTTTTTGTCAAATTAGTAAAATAAGATAAATTTTTTAGACTTGTCAAATCATTTTATGGTCTTAAAGAGGCTCCCAATGCATTATATATCAAAATTGATGAGTATCTCTTAAAACATGGATTCAAAATAAGTCCATATGATCTAAATCTCTACCTCAAATAAAAATGGTAAATGCTTATCATGGTTGTATATGTTGATGATCTAGTCATCACTGGAAGTTTAGTGAAGATGATTGAGTCAACAAAGAAAGATCTAAATCAATCACTTGACATGATAGATCTCAAGATTCTACATTATTGTCTTGGTTTAGAATTTTGGTAGAGATAAAATTGTATATTTATTTCTCAACTCAAATATGCTAGGACAATGCTCAATAAGTTCACATGATGGATAACAAACCAATTATCATTCACCTATGGAGAAAAAACTTCATCTATTTTGAGCAGATGCATAATGACAGTTAAATTTGAATCTATATCAATAGTTGATAGGGAGTCTCATTTACCTAATTTATACTAGGCCAAACATCAACCATATTGTAAGTTATCTATCTTGGTTCATGTAAGAGCCCAAAGTCTCTCACTAGAAAGCAAGTATTTAGATACATCAGAGGAACCATGGATTTTGGCTTAGAGTATAAGAAGAATGATAATTTCTTCTTAATAGGATATTCAGATATAGATCATCTAGGAAACATTGATGACATTAAATATACCTCAAGATTTTTATTCTTTTTGGGATTTTGACCAATATCATGGGGGAATAATTAAAAAACTTGTGTTTCAAGATCCTCCACAAAATTAGAATATCTCATTACAGGAGGAGTTGTTTGTGAAGTGATTTGGCTCAAACATGTACTTGAAGTATTTGGGATATCATAAAATTAGCTAAATATTCTTGATGTATACAATGAAGGGGTAGTAAATCTTGTTCACAATCTAGTTGTATACATCAAAATTTACTTGCTTCATTAATCATCACAAATATTCCTATTATTCGACACTAATTCTACTTATTTTAATTTATTATAATTTATCTTACTAATTCATCCCCCCTTACTAATCATTTATCTAAGTTCCCCTTTATATATTTATCCATACATTAACCTTATTCATCCCCACCAAATAATTAATTTATCCTAAATCTGCATTATCCCATCTTAATCCTATCTTATCTATTATTTGGGAAGTTTAAATTACCAATAGGCTACCTACCCACCTACTAACCTATCTCTAGGCTCTCCTACGCCCCTAGTGCCTAATCATATACCTAATCCCTATCTAACCCATCCATAATCCTAATTAATCCCTGAGAGGATTCTAGACTTGGAAGATTCTAGAATCCTCTCTATTCTAACCCCTCATCTCTAAAAGCCTCTAAATCTAGAGGCTTCCAAGGAATTTTAAATTCCTTGGATAATTCTCATCCATTTATCTCCCTCAACCAATTTTAAACCTCAAACATTGATATTTCCCTCCTTCCTCTATTTAACCAAGGCCACTCCTCCATTGGAGCTAACTAGTAAAATCATAAAGCCTTCATGTCAAATTAGAAACCAAGCAATCTTAGGAATCTATAGCAAATCCAAGCTAAACTAATCATCATAATTTCCAATTTGAGTCTAAGGTAACATCTCATCCAAGCTCTTATTTTCATCTGTTTGATCTTTTTTCAAAGCATTTAGCTTTAGAGTTTAAGTGTATGATTGAATAGCTTATTCATCTAATAGCATATCACTTTTGGTGCCAAGGATATGCCTCCCATTGGTCCACACCATAGTTACTCCCTATACATTTAATTAACCATCACCCACCATTGATTTTCTTAGGTTCTCATAGATAGAGGGTCAATGCTTAATCTATGTAATCTAGACTTTTTGAAGAAATTGGGATATTAAAAAACATCACTAGGGCCCACTTTGATAATGATCAATTATTATTATGACAATGAAAGGCCACCAATTGGGATTAAATAACTTCCCATCACTATAGGACCTATAGTGCATCAAATATTAGTTCACGTTGTAGATGTAGAGTTGCCTTATAACATGTTGCTTGAAAGAACATGGATTCATGAAATACAAGCTATTATTTCCACTTTACATCAGTTCCCAAAATTCACACACTCTGAAATGGAGATCACCATCCCCAGAGTCATAGACCATTTTCATAGATGTTAGATGGAGCAATTATCATCACCATATCTAGGCATAGATAATTTTATCCTAAGTCCAACAGCTACTAAATACATCTCCTCTGATTAGCTTGAATCAACATCCAATCCACTACCTAATATAACTCATCTTAAGATCACATCCAAAATATGTGGGGAATATGAATACAAAACATTTTTCATCACAAATTTACCTCTCTCTCCATGTGCTATGGGTCCCCAGCCATGAGGAAAACTAATCCCATCAGATATCAGTTTGGGTCAATAGCTTTCTCAAGCATGGGATTTGTTCCTAAAGAATACATTGAATAAGGGGATAATTCCTGACTTATTCCATAAGATGAGGCCCTCATTTATCCTTAAAAATAATATCCTCAAGTCCAAAAAATGATGGAGAATATGAATTATAAAGGAAAAGGATTGGGAAAACAATAGCAAGGCTAACTTGAACCCATCATAGTTCAAGAACATTTGTAATATTTTGGTCTAGGGTATGAAATGGATGGTGATGACCTACCCAATATCATTATGGATTTTCTTTTGATTCTTGGGTCATCTCTACCTAACAAATACATTGAAATGAGTTTCATTTTTAGTCACTTTGAGGAGATCACTACCAATAACCTTTTCTTAGATACCATCATCTCCACCATCAATATTTATCTCCACTATCCATCATTTATATACTAGGATTCAAAAAAGGATCCTTATTTTGACATGTTTTAAAATGATGAGGCTATTTAAGAATACATTGGAGCCCAAGATTTCATGCCATCTAGTAACCATAAAAAGGGATTTTCTATAAACCTTTGTTAATCTACATACTTCGGGGAACAACAAGAACCCTAATATTAAAGTGATGAATAACATTCTGAAGAAGAAGAAGAAGATCCTCCCAAAGAACCAGATGAACTTCCCTATGTGTCATTGGAATCAAAAGAATATTTTGAAATTGACATAAAGCTCCCAGATTGCTTCTCTTTATATGTTGCCAAAATATAATCACCCCATTATTTCAAGAATAATCTCCCTCTCTTATTGAAGAAGTGATAGAAGTCAACATTAGGATAGATCAAAATTCCAAAATAGTTAAACTGGGGGCATCTCTCACACTAGGAGAACATGAAGTTATTATAGATCTACTTAAAGTATGTATATATATATATATATATATAGAGAGAGAGAGAGAGTTATGTTGACATGCCTAGATTATATCCCTCATGGTAGTATACCACTTAGTTTTGAATTTGAATGCAAAACCAATCAAATAAAATCTATGAAAAATGCATCCCAAGGTGGAATTATTGGTCAAGAGGATTTAAAAAAATTATTGTAAGTTGGTTTTATCTACCCTATAGATCATTTAGATTGGATTTCAAATATTTTCCATGTAACTAAACCTCATGGTGAAATTAGAATTTGTACAAACTTCTGGGATATCAACAAGTCATGTCTAAAGGCTGAATTCCCTCTTCCTAACATCAACATGATTGTAGACTCTACTACTGGATATGAAATTCTCTCCCTCATAGATGGATTTTTAAGACATAATCAAATCAAAATTGCACCTGAAGACTGACACAAAATATCTTTCATTACCCCATGGGGAATATTTTGTTATCAAGTCATGCTTTTTGGACTTAAAAATGTAGGCACAACCTATGAGTGGGCCATGACCATAATTTTTCATGATATGATACATGACATAGTCAAGGATTTTGTGGATGACATTCTAGGTAAGTCTCACTTAAGATCTAAACACCATCTAGTTTTAATATGGATTTTTGAATGATTGCGAGAGTATAAAGTTAGGTTAAATCCCAAGAAATGTGTATTCAGTGTCACTTTAGGAAAATTATTGGGATTTATAGTTTCAAGAAGAGGAATAAAATTAGACATAGTAAAGGTCAAATCAATCACATAAATGGCTCCACCTTAAAATATTAAGTAGCTCCAAAGTCTTCAGGTTAAAATACAAGCCATAAGGCATTTCATTTCTTACCTTTTATTGGAATTCTGAGTGCCAACAAGCCTTTGAAAATATTAAATATATTTATTTAGTCCACTTGTATTATCACCATCCATCTCAAGAAGACCCTTGCTCCTATAAATGTTAGCAACTCCATGTGCAATTGGTGCACTTCTAACACAACACAATGATCAGGGTAAGGGGCAAGCCATATACTATCTCAGTCGCACATTAATATATTACAAGCTGAACTATTCTCCCATTGAAAAAACATGTTTAGCTATGGTTTTTGCCTCACATAACCTTCAACATTACATGTTTAATAATCAAGTACAACTCATTAAAAAAGTTGATCCCTTGAAATATTTATTATCCAGATCATCTCTTACTAAAAGAATGGCAAAATGGATAATGTTTCGCAGTGAGTTTTACATTGAATATATCAACCAAAAGGCTATAAAGGGACAAGTTATCATGGATCGATTAGATGAGGCACCACTTGAAGTGACTAAGACCCTTGTCATGAATTTTTTGGATGAGTCTATAATGAATACTTCATAATCAAATAGCTAGAAATTACACTTTGATGGCTCATTCACCATGCACAAGACAGGGGAAGGCATCCTCCTCATCACCCCATAAGGTGATCTTATTTCAAAAGCTTTTTGCCTCACCTTCCCATGTACTAACAACATTTTAGAATATGAAGCCTTGATATCTGGTCTTCACCTGGCTATTCAGTTAAACATCCAACACCTGGAAGTATTTGATGACTCATAATTAATTATCAAATAGATTAATGATGAATTCCAAATGAAATATGAAAAGTCACTCCCTTATAAGAAAATAGTGGATCAGTTAAATTCAAATTTTCAATCCATAACATTTGAACAAGTTTCATGATGAAGCAACAAAGTGGTTGATTCAATGGCTACTATTGGCTCACTCATCGACCTCCTTGAAGATGTTTTAGATGGAAAATTTTTAATTAAGCATATAATCATTCCATCCCATCAATATATAGATTTATTTCAAATTTTTGAAATTAATGATCCCATTCTCCCTTGGTAACATGACATTTATAGGTACCTCCATGACAACATCCTCCCTCCTAACCTCAACCACTACCAACATAAAGCCTTCATTCATCGTACCTCCTGATATACCATCCTTGGTAGCATGCTTTATCGTAGAGGTTATGATGGAACCTTATTGAGGTGTTTGATATTGAAAGAGGATTTTTAGGCAATCAAAGAAGTTCATGGTGGTATCTGTGGTGGGTACATTAGTGGAATCACCCTAGCCAAGAAACTCCTCTAAACTGGCTATTATTAGCTAACAATAGAACAAGATTATTGTCAATATGTATGAAAATGCATGGCCTATCAAAAACATGGAAATATCATTTATGATCCTACATAAGAATTACAATCAATCATGATTCCATGGCCATTTTTCATAAGGGGACTTGATTTAATTGGAAAAATTAATCCAACTTGATGACAAATTTATTATAATGACAATAGAGTATTTTACCAAATGGGTAGAAGCAATGCCACTCACTTATATAATAGGCCTCCAGATCTCTAAATTTATTATCAATCAGATCATTTGTCATACCTTCTAACATCATTTTAGATAATGATAAATTATTTAAGAGTCAGGAAATTGAGGCCCTATGTCAAAAATATCACATCATATAACATTTTTCCTCTCCTTATTATCCCCAAGACAACAGATAAGTAGAGGCTACCAATAAGACCCTCACTAAAATATTGAAGAAGACAGTTAATCAAATAGGTACAAATTATCACACACAATTGTATCTAACTTTTTGGTCTTATTGTACAAGTGTTTGTATACCTACTAGAACAACTCCATATGCCTTGGTTTATGGGACCGAAGCAATCTTTCTAGTAAAAGTAGAGCTTCCCTCCCTTCGAATATCACTGAGGTTAATTATAAATAATCATATTTTTAGTTAGGAACTTCTACAGAAATTGGACCTTCTTGATGAGAAATGTCAAAAGGCCCTAAATCACCTTTGAACATATCAAAATAATCTCAAAGGCCAATACTATAAGAAGATCTAGTTTAGGGAGTTTGAAGTTGGTGACTAATCTGGAGGATATTTTTAGAAGTTATTTAGTTTTATTTAAACATGGTCCATTGTTTAGAGCTCATCAATATCTTTCCAACAACTATTAGAATGCAAAAAATGGACATTATATGCTCTAGTTATCATTGGTCAAACTTTGGTCAATAGGTGGTCAATGCTAGTCAAAATAGAAAAATTAATGGTCATAGAACATTTGTAAACCAATCCATGATGTATAAATAATTAAAAACTTTTTGATGCATTTTAAATAGACCAATTATGACTCTGTATGTGAAAGTTATGGCCAGTCAAAGTTGGTCAAAAGTTAATAAGATGGGTCAACATTGGTCAACATTGGTCAAACTTGGTCAACAAACATTAAAGGTGGAATAATGCAGTATGAACACATGACACACATTAGTATGAACATGTGGCACAACTACAAGCCTCCACATGGCACATCTACATGGCAAGGTGAGAATAATCAAGAAGAATAACCCTCAAGAATTGAGAATAATCAAGCAGAGCTGAGAGTTGAGAGTTGAGAGTTGAGAGTCAAAAGATAGATCTAGTGTCAATATCTAGAGCCAAAATTCGAGAGCTAGAGCTATTTTCTAGAGCCAAAGGACATCAAAACATTATTTTTTAGATCAAGAACCCCTAATGGGGATAACTAATGTACAAAGTGATTTTTACATCAATAATCGATTGCTTCTACCTTTGAGTAGGACCCAAAGATGTAACCTAGATTAGGTGACCTCTATTATCAATTTTGGTGTGCATATTATCTCTGTGACTCATGCTTGTTTCTTATTATCATATTTTTTTAGTGTTGATTTTAAATTATTATGCCAGTTTAAAGTTAATTAGTAAGAAATTAAGAATTTATAAAGCATCCATAAAAATAAAACAATTGGTGTAGTTTTGGACATTGCCTATTTATGAATCAATTTTGGTATCATATCTCAGTTCATGTTGGTATAATTATGATTTTATTCACTTTCTATTGAATACTATGGATCCAATGCTATCTCAAGTTTAGCTATTGATAAATACCATTGCCATTATATTGATGTAATACTTGTAATCACAAGAAATAAGATAACAATCTACAGAATGAAGGTAAAAGTTATAGATTCAGAAGCTTGCATAGAGCATTGATGTTATGCAGGTAGAACTATATCAAGAACATAATCAAAAGAAATGAATGTGATTGGAGTCAAAAGTCTATAGATACTATTCTAAAGAAGGTCATATTGTGGATCAATGTTGGAATCTATACATTAAAAAATCTCTAGCGTGGTACCAACAAAGATGCAAAGTAAAGGGGAAGGCACTAGTTAGAAAATCTACAAAGCTCAATTCTCCTAGGCATCAAGCAACAAATGAAGGATTCATCTAAGAGATGCTACCAAGTTAGGTGTGAGATATTATGCTGCATTCAGATAATGAAAGTAATGAAATTAGTTCTTATGACTATATTAAGAATGTTAGGGATATTGTGTTATAACTCCATACATTCATCAAGTAATTGTGATGATATATTTGAGAAGCACAGAAGGGGAATAGGTTTTAAGCTGTTGGCCAAGATAGGATTTAATGAAAAGGGCCTTGGCATTAATGGTCAAGGAATTTTCCATCCTATCCAAGTTATGAAGAGACCACTTTACATAGGATTAGGATATTGAAATGAATGATAATCTTCCCAAGAAGCTGAGTTGAAGATTTATTCAAGTAGCAAGTCAGAACACCCTAAAGACCTGAAGGAAGCATTCTTAGAAGATGAAGTAGTTAAATATGATGAGACACCTTTAGATGACTTATCAAGGTATGAAAAGAAGAAATACCTAAATGTGTCTTATAATTATGCCAAAAAAATCTCTAGAAAGATGCTTAAGAGACATGTCAAGTCAAAAAAGAAGAAGACTAACAAAACAAAATTGCCTAAAGAAGACATGAAGTTTGGTTTTTACTTCAATGCGAAGGGGAAAATGTTGAAACAAGATAATCAAAGTCATCCAAAACCTCTGATAAAGGTTGTAATTACATCTTCAGTTAAGCAGAAGATAAAGCTTTATCAAGCATAACCTAAGGCAATAAGAATCAGGGAGATGACAATCAAGGACAAGATGACAGTGCAAAATTTATCACCCTAGAGAGGTAAACAAGATTTTTTCAAAAGAATAATTGCTAAGCATTCAAATATATAAACTATTTTTGATATAAATTATTAAAATAATTTAATTTTTAAAGATGTATAAACCCTAGGTTTGAAAACTAAGCCACATTTCAGACCATATTCATTGGTTGGGATAAATGATGTGGTTAACCTACATATATGTAAAACATGTAAACTAAGGTTTGTAATTACCTCCAACTTCCCACATGAATTTGAATTAGATTTGGTTCCACTTCAATTTAGTGGCATTATCCTAGGTAAACCATACTTGTCTCTAAGAAATGCAACTTTATCTAAAGAGGAAAATTGGTATAGCATTGTAAAAGATGGGATAGACTATCTTGTGAGAGCCCATCACCTAAAAGAAGGGCAATATTGATAAATTGTCATTATACTTTTGATATTTGGGCTAGGTATAGGTGAATGTTGTTGATATCAAATTGAGGAGTTGATTGGGCATAATTTTTAGTGTGCCTATTTTTCTGAAATTATCTTCCAAGAGAAAACAAATTTAAGACTCACATATGGGTGGTATCTTGTTTTCATTTACAAATGGTGGTTATGACACTATTTTAAAATGCAACATTTTATAGACATAATCATTCTATCTTATTTTTAGTGCCAAGATGGAATGAATATAGACAAAGACTTGGTAGATCTCTTCATTATGGTTATCTTCACAAGGATTTAGTGGTACTAGGAAAATAAATGTTTCAAATTTTAGTGGAACAAAAGCCTTCTTAGTGGGGCGGCATGATCTAGATGACATTTTTAGAAGTTGTTTGGATTTATTTAAATATATTCCATTGTGTAAATCTCATCAAGATATTTTTGGCAATTGTTAGAATGCACAAAATGGACATTGTATGCTCCTATTATCATTGGTCAAAGTTTGGTCAATAAGTGGTCAAATCTAGTCCAAATGAGAAAATTAATGGTAATAAAACATTTCTAAACTAGTTACATGTTTTATAGCTCATTACAATATTTTTGACACATTTTGAATGGACTAATTACAAGTCTGTATGTGAAAGTTATGGCCAGTCAAAATTGCTTAAAAGTCAACATGATGTGTTAACATGATGTGTCAACATTGGTCAACACTAGTCAAAGTTGGCCAACAAGCATTAAAGGTGGACCAATACAGTATGGACACATGGCACAAATACAATCCTCCACATGGCACATCTATATGGCAAGGTGAGACCACTTTACATGGGATAAAGTTTAATACTAAAAAAAATATTTTCCACACATATGTGGATATAAAAAAAAGATAGCCTTTTAATAAGGCATGGGATATGATAATATTTATTCCCAAAAATGTGGGATATTATTATGGCATTTTTCATGTAATGTTTTAACTAAACATGTAAAGGCCATATAATTCATGTGTGGGCTAAATAAAGCTTTATATATTGTAATCCTATGATAGAATGGGATAATTGTTAATCTCATTAAAATAGGTCTTGGGATAATTATGAATATTATCTAAAATTGGGAAAGGATAATCATCCAAGTCCAACTTTTATAGACCCATAAACCTATATAAAGGGTTTGAAGGGGTCATTTGAAATTGTAATCAAAGTGTGAAGAAAAATAATCAAGATTTGAGAATAATTAAGAAGAGTTGAGAGCTAAGAGATGAGAGCCAAGAGCTAAGAGCCAAGATCCAAGAGATAGAGCCAAGAGCCAGAGTTGAGAGCTAAAGCTAGAAAAAGTTGCTATAGCTAGAGCTAAAGGACATCAAAATATTCATTTATAGATTGAGAACCCCTACTAAGGATAACTGATGTACAAAGTGATTTTTGCATCAATAATCGATCGATTCCAAATTTGATTAAGACCCAGAGACGTATCCCAGATCGGGTGAACTCCAATATCAATTACGGTTTGCATATTATCTTTGTGACTCATGCTTGTTGCTCATTATCAATTTTTTTAGTGCTGATTTTTATTATTATGCCAATTTCAAGTTAATTAACGAGAAATTGAGAATTCATAAAGCATCTATAAAATTAGAGTAATTGGTGTAGTTTTGGACACTGATTATTTATGAATCAGTGACTTGGCCTTTAAGGAAAATTAAAAAACACCAATGAAGAGAGAGATAAAGAGGGGAAGTTTAAAGCTAATTCATTTAGCCCCTATATCATCATTGCCAAGTTCATGTCAAGAGCATATAAGTTGGCCACACTTGATGGAGAAGAACTTGATGATCCCATGAACATCATACATCTGAAGTGCTTCTATACCTAAATATTTTTCATCATCCTATAATTATGTAACATCTTGTATCCCCTCCAACCACTCATCGCATTTCCCCCTAGTCCAATAAAAAACAAATCTGTCCAATGGTGAAAACTAGTTCACTAGCACCTTGGGCAAGTACCATGATGAAAACTAGTCTCTAGCATCATGGTAGATTAACCTTGACCTTGGTCTCAATAGTGGGCATCCATCACATGGTTATTGAATAGCAATGGGAGGCAACTACTCTAGCATAAGGAAGAAAACATGTCTTGTCAAGCACTAAGAATGTTTATTGGAGTGTTCTTTAGAGTCACTTATCCATACTTAGCATACATATCCCCAAATCCCATCATATCTTTATTAGTCCTATCACACCATCTAAAATATTCTTTGACATGTATGTCTCCCCTTTAGCCTCAATACAACATTCCATCCTATACCTATCTATTTTTGTATCTAAGCCCTAGGTCCACACTTCCCCACTAATAACCATAATTATGAAGGGTCCCAACATATAAAAGTTTTCTTTTTAGTTTTTTGAACATACACTATGCCACCAATTTTTGAAGGGTCATCACAACCCCTATTTTGTAACTTGGTTAGAGCCCCATCCTGACATATATAGGATTTTAGGTATCACATATCTTGTATATAGTCTCTTCATTATCACTAGATCCATTATATATAATCATTCTTAATCATTTCATTTCCAATGTAAATATCCCTATTACCATCATTATGATAACTTTGATTGTTTAGTGCAATCATGTGTTTTGTTTTGAACATGTGTGTATAAAAAATATTTATTTACATATTAATGTGTTTTGTTTGTTAAATTCATTAATCTTCATGGGAACAAGGATGGTATGAGTGAATTTTGAATGTGTTTAGGAAATTCATATTTTAAATAGAGTTCCCCACACATATATACTAATATGTCTTGGACTTATTATGTACTTGAAATGTAGATAGAAGATGTAATATTGAAATGGATTGCATACATCCTAATGGCTTCCAATACCATTATCCATCTTCCTACTATATATCCCATCTCATCCCATCTAACCTATCCCCATCTTGACTTAAGCCTAAACCTATCCCATCCCATCACCACCCTACCTCCATGTTGTATGAGGATTCATACCATAGCAAATAAGGAAAAAGTGAACCAATAGGGGATTAATGTTCACTTAACATATTCACCCCATAAATCATAATTGTGTAAACATCATAACATATGCATAAATCACATCACATCACAATTATAATCATATCCTAAACATGTATATCATGAAATGTAATCATACATCCATAAACATCTCAATCAACATCATGAAACAACATCAATAATAGTCATATCCCATCTACACCACATCTAACATCATCAAGATCAAACATCTACAACATAGTCTATCTATCATTACCTCATCAATAAAATGCTAAAACCATCTACCATAACACATAACTTGTATAAAAGAGGACCATATCATTTGCATCATACATCCATCATAGTATCTATATCATTTAATCTAATCACGTGTCTCAACAATATCTATGCAATCATATCATCATCACACAAAGGTAAATGCATCTCATATCAATACAAATAACAAACAATATCCATACATCTATAAATCATATATACATCATCCTCATGGAATCCATGTTAAAATATATACTACAAATCACATGAGCCGATGAGGAAAGAATGAACTAATAATACAAATATCCCCTATACATCTATACATCTTAGCATCATGGCTATGTCTCAAGTGGCCCTAGAGGTCCCCACTCTCCCCTAGAAGGCTGATGAATTGAATAAGATGTGCTGGCCTAAAATGAAGATGCATGTTATCTTGGTGGTACTAACACTTCATTTAAGGTGTGATAATATTGTGCCTAATGTGTGAGTAACATAATATTCCTCATCACATCCATCATACCCCACTCTTACATCACCTAACCAACCTCATCCCTAGGCCTCTCAACCACCTCCACCTATCCTAACAAAGTGTGAATGAATCCTTGCATCTGTGCCACCTATCCTTGAAAAACTATAATATGGATCTATAAAAAGGTAATATGTGTATGCACATGGGTGAGATACCCATCCCAATGTAGTGATTATGCCCGAAATGATGTAACATGCCTCTATAATGCACTAATCTACCCCTATAATTGGGCCAACTACCCATCCCTTTGTGCAACTTGGGCCTAAAATATAATAACCTACCCCTACGCCTGCACTAACTAACCATTCCTTTGAGTTATCATACTCTGAATTCAGGTCTATAACTGGTTGAACTTGTGTGTAAGACTTTCAATCTCTGACAGTCATGCCTAAATCTCACCCTATAACTAGGTAATCAGAGAATACTCATCTTCTATCATCAATAGCTGGGAAAGACTTGTACCACCACTCCCACCAGTATGTGTCCTAATCTACACCTATGGTCCTACTTGTGCTTAGGACTGGGGCCCCACCTATGCTACTATAGCTACCTAAATACCATCTCCCCCATATACCTCTATGTCATCCCGTCCACCATCTCCATCCTATCCACCCCACACCAACACCCATCTCCTCCTCCTCTATAGCCTCACCCATGCCCAAAGGAACTTCTTCACTATGCCCTACCTAATCATAACCTAAGGTCATGTTAATCTCACTAGTATTCTAGGCTACCACCATACTGAATATGTTATATTAACATCTAGATTTGGAATGGGTATATAAAAATCCCACTGAATCAATGCAATGTTGTCATAGTTTATGTGGCTATTTGACCTATCCACTGACCTTCCCCATTGTGGCCTCTCCCACTCACTACATGAAAATAAATGATCTAGACCTAAGACATCCTAGATGAAGCCAAACTATCTATGCACCCAATCTAGACAATATCTCTCAATAATCAAATCCCTACAACCCATCAAATAACACTCTATTAGCATGTATAGGGTCACTATCTCATCATCCCAACTAAATCAAATGCCTCTATATGACATCCATGTAATATGATCCAACCATAGGCTATCAAATGCATCTCTATAGAAACTCATCTTTCCTATGTGCCTCAACTATACTCCTAAAATTATGCACTAATGAAATAACTAGACTACTTAGGCTATCATACTGTTAATGTAACTAGTGGTTGCTAGATAGATATGTGATCCCAACTCTAAATCTAAAATAATATTGATGGCCTAAAGCTGGTAGCTACTTTTTATGCTCCCAAATGAAGATCTCTATATAAATGTGCCAAAAAAAATAGCCCCTAGGCAAATACCCAATGATATTGAACCATGTCTACCACTACATCTCCAAGGCTGAGGTGGAACCACTAACTAATCTTGTCCAACAAAAGAATGTTGGACACAAGAGACATCACCGCCAATATTAGTCTATCCAAAGTACCCTCACACAAGCTCCTATCAATATCTATATATTTGTCTTACATCCCCACCTATAATCTTACTCCTAAGTGTTTTAATGTCTGCATCAATGTACTTGATTGCCAATATATCTTATCACTATGCATGGGTAAATGGAAAATCCTTTACACATCCTCCATTGTAACTATCATCTCCCTAGTAATGAAATGGAAGGTTATGGTCTCTAAATTCTATCAATCCATCAATGATGTGATCAAAGCCTAATAAATGTTAATCACAAGCATCATTGCCACATCATGTAACCCAATCAACTCTAGTACCTCAAACTTTACCAGTGTCTGCTACCACATCTCATGGAGCACCTTTAGTCATTGTAACCATGATGCCATCATGCCTAGATCCCCTAAACTAATCATCATCTACTTATCACCATCTATACCATCAAATTCCTACCCTATCTCATTTATCCTCACTATCCAAAACCCTTATATCCCTATCCCCTATCTAAACCATTTAACACATTAACCTCTCCTCCCTAGCCTAGCCTCTCTCTCACTAACACTACACTAACTACTACCTATCCACACACCCTCATATAAAAAAACCTAACTAACATAGTCAACTCACTCCCATCTAAGTACCCCTAACATCTATATAATCCCCTTATCCCATCCTATCCATCTAACTTACTCAACTTACCTAACTAACTAGTATAACACCCTAGGTCATCCACCCTAACTCATCTCCCTAACACTTATCCTTTTTTTTACTCTTGGAAAAATTTCTACTTACAAAATGCCCCTAGTAGTGGTTTTTACAAAATTTTAAATGATTAATAGCAATATTACAAAATCATGACTTTTCAATTACAATATTGCAATATTACAACTAAGGATTTATAGTATTGCAATACTGCAGGTCAAACCTACATAGCCTCAAATCATGATAACAATATCATTTTTTAGGGCAAACCCATCAGTCACGGTATTATCGGGGTGAGCTTGATGACTTTCTTTTCTACTAAAATTCATCTAAAAATTCACAAAACTAATAAAAATCAATAAAATCACTAATCTAGGGTTTTGTTATTAACCGTAGTTCCAACATTTGCCTCCCTCTAGTGCTCTCAGACTATCTCACCATGATGGGAAGCTTGGGGAAACCGGTCCATGGTTTCACTTCAGAGCTCAAAATATAGAAGTCAATGGGTGCAAATGACCTTATTTTGACTCCTTTGTCCTATATGACCCCCCATGCACTCCTAATAGCCCATTACTAACATCAACTAGCCCAAATATCATCTAATTGACTAGTTGTCCCCATCTAATCACTTTGAGTCATCTTATAACATTGTCTGGGACATAGAAGGCCCAATCCCTTCTCACCCATCTTATCGTGTGTCAATAACTACATCAACCTAAGGTCTTTTAAGACTATATAGGTAACACTTGTTTCCACTTTTCATGCCCAGGGATAGCTCGACCACCATTTATCCCTCATCACTCTCCCATTGTTAGATTAGTCACTTGATAATCACATATAAATTTAAGCCCCACATTTACGAAAGGTATCTCTTTGTCCCCAATCAATAATCATAATTAGTATTATCCATTTTTTGAGATTCCCCTAGCATGTCACCTTATTATGGGACTTATCATCAGTGCAAACTAATCCTATTTTAATCAACTTCATCCTATCAATCTCACCATTTTCTACACATTGGTCATTTGTCTAGAACCCATCATAACTAAGCTACTTTATCCCCTTGTCACTTGAGGCATTTTCAACTATAACTATGTCTTGGGGCATCCCAAAAACATTTCACCACCCTCATTTTATCCCACCTTAGAATTTATATTCAAGTGACCATGTAAGTCAGTTCTCCCCACATGCTCCCTCAAGGGGGAATCATATCCTACTAACATTTGACACATATTCTAACAACATCTGATATCATCTAACATCAGGGTTTTCTTTGAAATACCATTATTCTTTTCACTTCACTTCACTTCACTTGTAATGCTCTTTCAAAGAGGAAAAAAATGTATGTACTAAATTATGCTTGTCCCACTACTTACACTAATTATACTCATTTTCACTAATTTAGTCTAATTCCTAAATTTTCTAACTAAATTAACTATTGGATTAATAACCCACATCCTATTCCTATATCCCATAAACCTCTATCCCATCCTAAAACCAATTAATCTCCCCATTAAACTTCTAATAGAGTTTATTACCTACTATCCTACTCCCTAAACCAACTAGATAATTTAAAATTCCTATTTATTCAACTACCACCCTAACTACCCTACCACCCTAGCCATTCCTACATTCCTATGAATCCTAAACCTCATTTACTCCCATATAATCCTCATTATTTCTTAAGTCAGTCAAGAAACCTCTAGAACTAGCGAAGCTCCTCCAAAATTATAGAAGTCTCTAAACTAAAAACTTCCAAATAATTTTAAATTTCCCTAAAATTCCCTCCATTATTCTATAAAAGGCCATGCTTGGGCCATGGCCAAGCTAACTTATAAATATATCAAGCAATAATATTTATACTATCTTGCATCCCTAATAACCCTCTTACACTCATCTAAGCCACTATCAACTCCATACAACCATTGGAAGCCATTTTCAAGAGCTAGCAAGCAATCCAACAATTCAAAAATTTGGACATCAAACAATCCAAGTGCAAATCCTGGAGTGGAGTCATAAGGAGGTAAAACTAATGGTAATTTTTTTTTTTTTTTTATTTAACTCATTTATTCATTCCTATTGGTGTCATTGAGTTTTAGGTTTTATTGCTAATTTTAGTAATATTGCTTGAATCTAAAATTTGGTGCACACCAGTATTTCATGAACACACCAAACACATTGAGGTACAAGTTCATTTCATTCATGAATATGTTGATAACAACAACATAAAACTCCAATATTACCTAATAGATCAATAACATGTAGATGTTTTCACTAAAACACTTGTGCATAAAAAATTGAGGCATTTAGAGAATCTCTCTCTTATTCACTTGAGACATTATGGAATTAAGGGGGGGGGATATTAGGTTTAGCCTAAGGGGTAATTAATTCACCATTTAAAATAAATATAATTGAGTAATATTTTGTTACTCATTGTAGTTAGGATTATTAAATACGTTTGTTTATTTTAACTTTCTATAGTTTGTTTGTAATATACTTATTATATCTCTAAGGTTGCATAGTTTTTGCATCGGGATAAGATAATGCCTACCCTATTGTAAAGGGAATATTTTCGGCATTAATATTTGTATAAATTCATGATTTTAAACATTTAATATAGGTATGAAATATAATAATTTTATTTCTCCATAATACTCTACCCCTACATGAGGGAGCTAACACATGCAACTAGTGAGTGGTTTAATAGGCCACTTCTGAGCTTACACATCAAGGTTCAGTCAATTGCATCATGGTCCTCATGGAGCAAGGAATGCCCCACCACATTTGAAAATACATTATCACCACTCATTGACTATGCCATGCCAAAGACATTCCTTTATACAATAAATTGACTGGGATCAATCGTCGGGTCCTTTAACTATTGGTTTATCTTTCCTACATCTCCCTTATCCATATCCTTATTCGTAACCCACACCCTCTCCAACTAGACCTGCATATGAATGTTTTTAATTTACCCATTTAATAAATTAATGAAGGGTTTTTCTAGACCCCACATCCACTACCAACAACTACTTCTTTTTAACCATTTGTTCATTTTAGATTTTAAAAAATGGAAATTGATGTAGGTTTTCTATCATGATTTTAAAATATAGTTTGAATTGACCATGTAAAGGGTGGGAAACCCTTTTCCAACTAATTGGTTTAATCATTATTAATTGAGATTATGAAATTATTGGTGTGATGGCTTGCTATGGTAAAACTAGTTTTATCTTAGAATGGAATTTACCATTTAATCAATGACAAGTGTAGTCTATTTTTCATTAAATAGTTGACCATGCAGGATGACAAACCCTCTTCTAGCTAATCAATTTAATCATTTTTAATGGAGCTTATGGACATGATTGGTGTGATGACTTATTGGGGGAACATTAGTCTTATCTTAGAATGGAATTTATGATTTAATCTGCTGTAAGTGCAGTCTATTTTCCATTAAATAGTTAACATATGTGGTTGTTGGATCTATTTTCTAATTAAGTTTTGATTTCAGGAAGACTAGACCCAAGGATGTAACATTCAAAGTTGCATTTTGTGGGATCTATCACTTTGATTTACACCAGCTTCACAATGAGTGGCATAATTCCATATACATAGTGGTTTCAGTGGTTCTGCAATATACACATAAATTTAATTTAGTTCACTTGTTTTATAGGCATGAAGTTGTTGGGATTGTGATAGAAGTGGGCTTTAAGGTAAAGAAATTCAGCTTGCGTGATTGTGTGGATGCTATTTTTTAACATTTTGAATTAAAGAGAGGCCCAAACATGTTCTAATTTTTTAACAATTCTATTGTCAGGGTATGGTCTATTGATAAAACATATTAGTATGGATACGTAATTGTTTATACCAAAGACTAAACATGTAACATTTAATATTTGTTCAACATTTACTCCATGATTTACTCAATAATAGTGTAAGTTGAATCCAACATTTATTTAATAACAGGGAGCTAAACATGTACTATTTAATATTCATCCAACATGTAATAAGTAATACTTATCCAGCATTTGTTCAATAATAATATATAATACTTGTCCAACATTTACTTAATAATAGTGTAAGTTGAGCATGTACTATATCCAATATTTACTCAATAACACTTGTCTAATGTTGAATGCAAATTATCTAATACTCATCCAATATTTACTTAATAACAGTGTGGGATGAGCATGTACTATAGAATACTTTCAAATATTTACTCAATTTCAATGTAAAGTAACTAATACTTGTCCAACATTTATTTAATAACAATATAAGATATACGCTAAATACAAATTATTTAATACTTATCCAATATGTACTTAATAACAATATACGCTAAACACCATGACATGTAAAATTTATTATTTATTTAAAAATAAAATAAATGTCAAATTAAAATGCTTAGATTCTGATGTCTTTCTCCTAACTCTGAGAACTGTGAAAAAAGGCTAGATTCTGTACATGATTCTGTAATGGTCTTTAATGGTTTTTAATGGTTTTACCAATGAACTAGCCTAATCTTTCAATGCAAAACTAGTTAATAATAACGGCAACCAATGAAATAGATTTTTAAGTGTAATTTAGGATATGTACTCAAGTTTATAATGTTTAAATGATTGTTAACCATATTTATGATATGCACTCAGGTATGTAATTATGGTGCCTGAAAGCCTGCCATATTTAATTTCATCCATTTATTCATATTAAAAAGGATGAAATTAGGTTCATATTAAAATACATGAGACTGAATTGAAGTTTGATCAATTAATCATACTAAAAATGGATGAGGCTGAGTTCATGTTATCAAGGAAATGAGACAGTTCAAGTTGATACAATTATCCATGTATCGAATTGAAAAAAAATGAAACTAAATTCCTACTAAAAATGAAATTGGAAAAAAACATATCTAGAATCAGGGCATGTATTTAGAGTGAGCTTTACATAGATAACTTGAACATTTGTCATGTCAATTTAACCCTAGGGTTTTTTATCATATCATTGTATTCCTCTTAGCTTTATGATATTATCTTACTGAATTTAATAGCATTAACTGATTCAGGGCTTGGGATCTACCTTATGGGCAAGTTCATTATTTAATGGGTCCCTCTTAGGTGCCCACATCATTGGATGCAACTCAACTTGGAGGGAACAACCATGGCACTGAAGTGGGATCGCAAGTTTGTTACCAAGGTTTTTCATGAGGTAATGTACCTCCTCATGATTCTCTTCTTGATAATTTTTTTCCTATTTTTTATAGTCTTATACTTGGCTTAAAACATATCCTTATTGGATACTTTGTGTATTCTTATTGAATCCATGATTCATAGCTGGGTTCAAATTAAATAGCATCCTCGTGGCATTAACCTTGCTGGGATTCAAAATTTGACCAGATATTTTTTCTTTTTATGTTTGAAAACCTTAAATAGTTCCTCATTATTCACAAACATGGCCCATGTTATGTGATAAGATCACAAGTTTCCTTTTCCCCTGGACCCTAACTTTGTCATCTCAGATGAATCCAAACTTAAGGTCCCTATATGGGTTAAATTATCTAGGTTACCTATATCTTTTTGGTCATTTTTTAAAAAACTGGTGAAACTATTAGGTTTTTTTTTTTTTTTTGGAAATTGACCCTTTTTCCCACTCACCCTTAATAGTGCATCTATGTTGAGTTTGACCTTACATAAGACCTCCATGAAAGCATTGATATACAAATTGGTGAGTAACAGTTTCATCTTGGTGAGCAATTGTTCAAACTCTAATTCAGTTTCATCTTTTTTAATATGAACTTAACTTTATCCTTGTTAATATGAACTTAACTTTACCCTTTTTAATATGAGTAAACAAATGAAATTGAAATATATAATATTAAAGTGAGATGTATCACTTGGTTTCAATTTTATTCATTTATTCATATTAAAAAAGGTCAAAGCTAGGTTCGAATTAAAAAGATATGAAATTGAATTGAAGTTTGATCAATTATTCATCAAAACCTAACTTCGTCTGTTTAATATGAATAATTGAACAAACTTCAACTCAATTTTATATCTTTTTTATTTTAACCTAACTTTGTCCTTTTTAAAGTCCTTTTATTATGAATAATTAATCAAAATAAAGGACTTCAAAAAGGACAAAGTTAGGTTTGAATAAAAAAGATATGAAACTCAGTTGAATATCTTTTCTATTCAAACCTAACTTTGTCCTTTTTGAAGTCCTTTATTTTGATTAATTATTCATATTAAAAGGACTTTAAAAAGGACAAAGTGATGTTAGAATAAAAATGATAGAAAACTAAGTTAAAATTTGATCAATTATTCATATTAAAAGAATGTAGGATCTGATGAATAATTAATCAAACTTCAATTCAATTTCATATCTTTTTAAATCCAACCTAACTTCATCCTTTTTTAATATTTAATAAATGAATAAAATTGAAATCAAGTGATACATCTAGCTTTACCATTATATATATTCCAACTTCATCCATTTATTCATATTAAAAAGGATGAAGCTAGGTTCATATTAAAAGAGATGAGACTAAATTGGAGTTTGATCAATTACTCATACTAAAAATAGATGAGGTTGAGTTTGTGCAATCAAGGAAATGAGACGGTTCGAGTTGATACAATTATTCATGTATTGAATTAAAAAAATATGAAACTAAACTCCTACTAAAAATGAAACTGACAAAAATATCTAGAATAAGGTCATGTATTTGAGAGAGCTTTGCATAGATAGTTTGAACATTTGTCATGTTGATTTAGCCTTAGGGTTTTTTTATCATACCATTGTATTGTTCTTAGCTTTATGATATCATCTTATTGAATTTAATAGCATTAACTAATTTAGGACTTGGGAGCTGCCCTTTGGGTGGGTTCATTATTTAAAGGGTCCCTCTTAGGAGCCCACATCATTAGATGTGGCTCAACTTGGAGGAAACAACCATGGCACTAAAGTGGTCTCACAAGTTTATTCTTAAGGCCTTTCACAAGGTAATGTACCTCCTTCTCAGGATTCTCCTCTTGATATTTTAAACCTATTTTTTATGGTGCCTATACTTGGCTCAAAACATATCCTTATTGGATACTTTGTGTATTCCTATTGAATCCATGATTCATGGCTAGGTTCAAACTAGTTGGCATCCTTGTGGAATTAAGCTTACTAGGATTCAAAATATGACCAAATAATTTTTTTTCTTTTTATGTTTGAAAACCTTGAATAGTTCATTTTTATTCACAAACATGGCCCATGTTATGTGAGAAGATCACTACTTGACTTTTCCCCTAGACCTAACTTTGTCATCTCAAATAAATCCAATCATAAGGTCCCTATATGGGTTAAATTAGCTAGCTTACCTATACCAATTTGTTCATTTTTAGAAAAGTTGGTGAAACTGTTAGGTCATTTAATTAGCCTGGAAATTGACCCTTTTTCCCTGCTTTCCCTTAATAGTGCATCTATATTGAGTTTGACCTTACACAAGACCTTCATGAAATCATTGATTTACAAATTGGATAGTAACAGTTTACCTAAATAATCCAATATATGAATATTCCCAATTTTTGTTTTAGGTGTCATGCCTCAAACCACATGATTAAGGACTACTTGCTTATGACTGCTTCAAACCCTCTAGTGAAGACCACACCAAAAATCAACCGTTCAATGGTGGGAGTTAATGATGAATGGAAAGTGGTGGGTAAAAAGAATAATGGGTAAGTGCACAAAGTTGTGGGGCCAAAAAGTGGGCACTTTTTACATTTACATTAATTTTAATGTTTCCACATACTTGGATTCTAAAATCATGTATGCGGTCTTGGATCATAGGCTTGGTGATTATTGATCCTAAACCATGTAGGTGGTTTTAATTTCTTGAATTGTGTATGCGGTATTGTTGTTATAAGTAAAAAAAACTTTGATGCATTTTATTTGGTATTGACATAAATCATGAACAAACAAATAAAAATTTCAACTCACATTTTGAAAAAATAACATTTTACCTCCAAATCGACAATTTCATGTGAGAGAAAAGGTATGAAAATGAACTTGAGGGTAATTATAAACAAATTTAGTTATTTTTTTTTAAATTTACATTTTTTTTATTAAAATTATTCATTTTTTAAATCTTTTTTCAGCACATAATACACCTTCATGGTAGAGGTAAATATAGAAAGTTAAAATGAACAACCTAAACCTCTTAGCCTATAAAACCCTCCTAACCCTCATATAGTTCCTTAAGCCCCCCAAGGTAGTCAAGAGGAATTGGTAGCCCACATAATAGAAAATAAAATTGAAATTGAGAATTTAATTAAGGCAATGAGGGATCTTCATTCAAGGAACCCCCACTAAAATTCTATAACATATAAATTAGAGATATCAATAGATGAAGTTGACTCTTTAACAAGTCAAATTGATAGGTGGGTTGTTTATAGAGATAGATGCAGGGCATGATATTAATAAAAAAATTGTGACTACTATGAAAGATTAAAAAAATAACCAAAGCCCAATTTTGTGCACTATTCAATGATGAAAAAAGTGATGTGCCACTAGATGTGTAAACCAAATGGATTGCAATCCACTAGTGCACCCATGATTTGATCAAATAAATTTTTGGGACTAATAGTGGATGGTCTTTGATCATCTACATTTCAACAATAATGAGGTCCCCTTGTATGTTTTGAGAAAACTTTATTGTGAGTTTGTTCTTAATGAAGTTATAAATTATTTTGATTTCTCATATATTTAGAGTAGAGGAAAAGGCTCTACACAAGATAGGTTGGGTACACATCATGCACCTAATTAGCCTACAAGATCACCTATCTAAAAACCACATCCTCCTTAGACAATACTCTCTATAGTCAAGGAGATTATAGATATCAATATTTTTCCTATACTTAAGGTGCTTACTGACACCCTCATTTAGTATACAATACAGGTTTATCATACTATTGCTGGTGAGGTGGGCATGGGGAGGCTCCATCTAGCATTATTTCCTGACCTCACTATTTTAGATCATGTGGTGATATATGTACTAGACATGAGGAGGATGAGGAATATTTCATGCATCTCACTCATGGTAGTCTTTTTGAGGGCCTAGATGGTATTAATATCGTTGATGTGTTTTAGTCAACTACATTTGGTCTAGACACATCAACTACAACCTCCTAGGTATCTTATATATTTTACATATTACAAAAAAAAATTAGACCTATTACATTTAAAATATGTGTATAATCTAAAAGGTAATAATTATTTTTCATATAAAGGTCAATCATGTATATGTAATTTTTTATGTTGTAGTAGGATTTTAGATGCTACACAAGCACATATGTTGCTCATATTATGCCCATATATACATATACAGAGGTAATTTTGTAGGATTTATTAATGTTATATAGTTGTATATATTTTCTCAAGTGACTAACAATGATATTTTGGTTGTTTAATTGATGACCACGCTAGACAATCCACCCTCTATTCAGGCAGAAGTAAATGTAGGCATTGGTGTTATGATTTAATATACATAAAAAATCACTAAGGTTTTAAAGTTATTATAAATTTTAAGTGTAAATATGAATTTAAGTTTTGTAATTTTCTTATGTACTTGTGAAAATAATTGACATGCGAAATAATTATATATGCAAACTCCTCCAATGTCTTCTAATTTTGTTTAAATTATTAGTAGCCGTGACATGGTATAATACATTTTAATTATTAAATTTTACTATTATATTTTAATGATTTAGTTAGTTAATTTAATATTTTATGAACTAATATGTGTGCTTGTGTGTAGGGTCCTACCCATTCCCTTATCAGGAGTAAGGCAACAGCTCCTGTTGGTTCTTAGTTTCACACTCATGTTCATTAGCCTTAACCTACCATTGAATATATTGAAGGCCAAATGTAAATTGACCATGACCACTGTATTGATGTAAGTGTATGTTTGAATAATTTTTGTATCATTTGAAAAGTGACTTGTTAATTTTTTAAATATCTTATTCTAGTATGTAAAGTGTGTAAAAATATTTGTATATGAACAAGTTGAGCTACATGCAAGTTTTGGTTTGGAAGAGGACCCATCTTCATTCATATTATAGACCTCCATCTATGACAAATGTTTTTTAAGGAGAGCCTTATGCAAACAAGGCAAAGAGAGTGATGCATTTTGATGATTAGTATCATGTCTTATGACATTTTGTTTTATGTCTATATGGATTTATGTATGATTGTTTGACATTGTATGCCTATGTGGTATTCACCTAGGCTATTCATTTATGTTCACATTTTGTACACCTTTTTGGATTTTATGGATATTATTATGTATATTGAAGCATTTATCCTCTAATATTCTCATTGATTTCACCTTATGGATTTTGTTGTTATTTATTAAAAGGGCCAACATGGATAACATTAATATTATGCTGTCATTAAGTTCATTGATATTTTTTTGTGAAGATCATAAATGATGATGGGTGAGGCTAGGCATGTCATCATATACTTACACATTCATATTTCAATGACAAGATGAAATTTGTCTGTTTTTTTTATTATCTTTGAAAATAATTACAATAGAATATTGGATGTAATATACATGGTTTATTTTAAACACTATCCCTATTGGAATGAACAAATGGCCTATGCCAATTTTGAGTAATGCAGTGACAATTTTAAACCTCTCTCTATTATATTTCAAGATTTCTTATTGAAAGAAGAATTTAATGACTAGATTTTAAACCTCTCTGTATTGTAGATGACTAGATTTCAAGATTTCTTGTTGAAATAAAAATGTAATACTACAAAATGGATTAGTCACTAAAGCCAAATTTTTATGGCCTTTTCCTGGATAATATGTATAAAGGCCTCTTGACACCAATATAATCCCCACTATCTCACCCCCTCCAGACTATAATTTATAAGCCAAACATGATTCATAAATTTAATATTATAGTCAACCAAATAAAGCAAAGAAAATCATGGAATTATGCATAATGAACAACTACCATAAATAAATAAAAGAGTAATCTTGCACTTCATCCACCAAAACACAAATCCATCAATAACAATAGCATGCCACTAGTATGACACCATCATTCTCACCATAAAAAAGTCTTAAGTAAGCCACTGATATCAACCACTTTAATAATACTTTGATTAGGACTTATATGTAGAGTAATAGAAGGACCTTCCTCATTTCTAGACCCCTCATATAATAAAATCAGAACTTCATTCCAAATCACTTACCAATGCATAAATTTATGCATTAGGAGTATGTTTAAGATAATTTTGCACTACCTAAAGCATGAGTCAAGTTATTTACCTCTATTATACATTTTTGCCTCTGAGACCTCCAATTGGAAATACATCACTTTCAACACATCAGGATATGTGAATTGCATATGTTCCCAATACCATATCCTCTAAATTCATGTGAATGTGCATTTTTTCAACTGGTTTGATACCGAGAAATATTAACAAGAAATGTTGTCAACATTCAAGCCACAATTACAAATATCCACCTTTAAGGTCTCATGGCTAAAAATTGGCATTGCCAACATGTTGAGGGTGATGAATAAATTATATGACCATGTTCTTAGAATTGAAGTACACCCAATAGGAGACAAAGCACCCATTTTAGCCTCAAGAAGGTTTTTTTAGCTTTTTGATCAAGTGGAGTAGTGTAAAGATCAGTGAAACATTTCTAAGGTTGTTAGTATCTTTTATAGTACAAAAGCATTTAATGGATTCATTTAATAATCTAATTCTTTTAAAAAAGTAGAAGAGTTTGATTGTTTTAAAATATATTTAATGAAATTTATCTTCATCATAGTAATATTATGATAGCTTATATTAATATTAGAGCATGGTATTGACATGAGGATCTGGTCTAGCATAAGTGCACTAGATTCAAAGTTTCTAGAGTTGGTATATCACTGCCACACATTTTAGCTCAATTTTGGAACCTTGAGATAATGTGTGGTAAGATTCATGATAGCTATGATATTTATATCAAGATAGTATATTATTTGGTGTACTTATCAATTGCACATGGCTTGTGGATATAAATAAATTTCTTGGTGATCTAAAGGATGGAAACAAAGTCTAATTCTCATCTATTTGACTATTGCTTGTTGGGTACGTTACACTTGAGTAACCAAATGGGATAACATGTTACTTGTGATGTGTTCTAGTGAATAAATTTATGTTACTATGTAATATTATCTAACATGATGTATTATCATTGAAACTATGTTAAGAATTTAATTATTGTTAGTGGGTTTCTAAGCACTTACTTTAACTAGGTGGGTATTTTGACTTTAAAATCATGCCCCTACACTCACGAAAAAGGAAGGGATATTGATAAGGAGTTATAATATTTGAGATAAGATGATCGTGGATCATAGTGACATTTTTAAGATACAATTAAAATTGCAAAGGCTATGAAGTAGTAAATTGAGATCTAATGATATGATGTTATAACACATCTTATTTGATATTGTTAGTTTTTTTCATGTGTATGCCTTGTAATTATTTGAGAATGAAATCAATAAAGATATGAGTTTTTTTTGTTAAATTTGATTGCATTGTGTATTTAACTATGTAAATTTTAAGATTGTATGGTCTAAGGCATCTCTTAATTGAGACCCCTCATGATAATTACATTAAGAAAATAAGTGGATAAAGTTAATGTCAGAGATATAATACCCAATTTATACAATAGGAAGGACTAATTATTGAATTGAGCTTATAAAGTGATGGAAAGTTGTTACAGAGGGAAGTACAAAGACCCCAATGAGCACCACCATGCAATAAGATGAATAAAAAGGATAAAACATTGATTGTCACAACACTCATGTAATATTATAGGTGGTAATATAAAGAGACTTTAGTGACATGTTCAAAGAGTTGCAGTGTGAGAATTTCAACCATAGAAAGTTCTCAGATAATGTTGGATGAAGATGTGGATATGAAATAAGAAAGAAACAATATAAGGGATTATTTATCATC
>JARHVA010005796.1:672500-675000 GCA_037957365.1 Torreya grandis
AACTATCTGGAAAGGATTTTTGGGAGTGATACTCATCTTTCCATCAACTTTGCCAATGAATGGAATGCAAGAATTGTAACTAGGAGGGAGATTACTATATTTATTTTTAAAGAGATGATCTCTTAGGGAATAGGAGTGAGACCTCATGCAAGGAACTATTATAGGAACAAGAGGGAGAAGACTGAAGAAATGGTAAAATTTATCAAGCTTAGTGAGGAATTGATTCCTTACCAAGAGGATTTTCTTCAAGATTCTCTACCTAAACCTTACCATGAAGTGGCCAAGAAAATCATGAAGTACATTATGATTGAAGGCATGGAGCTATTTTTTCCTATCACTTTGCCCTATTAAATCATTTCAATCACATATTTTCTATTATTTTACCTTTTTGCTTGTTGATCTCACTTGAACACTTAATCACTGAGATGTAGTTGGGGAAAGCTCCCTCACCCCATCATCAATCCTTGATTTATTTGTTGTATACCCATGTTAATTCCCTTGGTGGTGGGCCATACATAGGTATCAAATTGGTTGAGCCTTTTGGGAGAGGGAAAACCATGTTACTAAATGGAAGGGGAAGAGACTTGTAAAAAAATCCATCACCGTTAAAAGTCCTGTAAAGTCCCATGTTTATACCCATTTTAAATCCCCAGAAAAGAAATTTTGCTCCTTCATTCTATTTGATTCTGAGGAGGAGGAATTGGAGGAAGAAACTAATGAGGAAGAAGAGGACAATGAGATGTTAGATAATAGTCGGGATAAGGTGGATAAACCAATTGATGATTTGAAGGTTGAGTTATAGAAAGAGGTTTTGTGTGAAGAGTCAAGAGGAAACTATAAGAGGAAACAATAGGAGAAGGATGGGAGAAAAAATAGTATCCAAGAAAGACTCAGAACCATGGAAATGGACATTGAGATCCATAATAATTTATTGTTATGGATTATTAAAAATAATAATATGAAAATTTAAGTTGGTGGTAGTACTAGTGTTCCTCTGTAGAGTCTTTTTTATGAAGGTGAGGGTGGGGTTTCCAACATTTATAAGTTGGAAGCTAGAATTGAGAATCTAGAGGATGAGAAGAACCTAATGCAATGTACCATTCATAAATTGATATAGATGAGAAAATTCACCATTAGAAATTATGTATCTAGCATAAATGTTCTAAGGGAAATCATCAAAATAGGTAAAGAGCAGTAGAGTGGAGTCCAAACAAGTCAAATAGTCAAGGGCATGGATAAAGGATATATTATGGAGCTAGATAATTCTAAAGTGGAAGACATGGAAAAGGTCCTTAATAATTTTAGACAAAGAATGAAACCTTATACTATAAGAACTGGATATGTAATCTGTAAAGTCTAGTTTTTGTCTTTTTCTTTATGTTTAGGTTGTTTATTTATTGTGTATAGACATTTATTATATTATTTTTATGTTATTTATTTTTGGTTGTTAGCTTATTTTGGCCTTGATCCTATTTAATGTAATTGGGATAGGTCCCAACTAAAACCCACCTTTTACCCTTAATCAAAAAAATGATTAGTCCTTGTCTCAACAAATTGCTTGCAAAAGTGTATTAAGTATTGTTTTATATTTTATCTAAAATAGGGACCTGATATTATTCGAGGCATAATACTTGCCCCATTGATTCTCCCATTTTTTATTATTTTTTGATGAGTTGTTAAAAGTCACAAAGAAAGAGATAAGTTTCCTAGAGATATGTATATAATTCAATAAATGAGTGAGTTTTCAAAGATCTAAAGGAGACATGTGAGATTCCAAAATCAAATTTTATAAATTTATAAATTTTTATATTTATTTTTACATTTCTAAAAATTTTCTTTACATTGTTGGGAGTGTACACTCTAAACAAATCAGTCTATTCATCTTGAGCTTTTTGAGTTTTGTTTGTCTCACCTTCTAAACTTGTTTTATGTTATTTATTTTTGCTAATTATACTTAAAATTATATCAAATTAAATAGTCTTATAAGTGTCTTCTAAAACCTTTTTCAGATTTATTATTAATTTTAAAATTATCATTATTATAATTTTATTTGATTTAATATTTTATTAGATAAAATCCCATTAAATCTAATTGTATTTATTTAAATAAAAATATTGTATTTAATGTAAAACCACATTTCTCATAATATAAAATACTAATACTAATGAGATGTGGGTGAGTTGGTAAAGTGACTTGGTTGCTTCAAATATTACCTAGGTTCAAATCAAGTAGTTTAGTATTAGAGGCTGGTTATGGTCAGTGGTTGGTATTCTTAGACTGGTTGTGGTTGTCGATAGTATTCTCAAGGTTCTTATAACTATTCATTAATATTTTAAGGTCAATTATGATCATTATTGAGAATTCTAATACTTGTGATAGATTATCACTTAGGGATCTAAGCCTCCTATTATATTCCAAAATTAAAATTCTGATAAAAAAATGAATAAAATAAAAATCCCACCAAAACTTATATATATATATATATATATATATATATATA
>JARHVA010005796.1:680000-717500 GCA_037957365.1 Torreya grandis
TAGCTCTAATTCCATCATGAATTAATTTAGTTAGGCAATTGGTGTAATTAGAGATGTGATTTGGGCCAACTTGAGCCCTGTGAGCATAATTTATGGCTCAATCAATTATATAGGATGCAACATATGGCTTAATCAATGCTAATTTAATGATAAATACAAATGTGAAGGTAATTAGTGCCAATCTAAACCCGTGAACCTAATTGTGAGTATAAGATGTGATTTGGGGCTAAATTAGCTCATATTTCTTGACATATTGATCTAATTAGTTAGTTTTTACAACCCTAAACCCTAATTTTGTCACAAATTCAAACATAAAGGTCATTGGGGCCAATATAAACCCATTGAACCTAATTTCAAGTCTAAGATGTGATTTGGGCTAGAAATTAGCTCATATTTCTTGACATATTGAGCTAATTAGTTAATTTTTACAATCAGTGATATAAATTGGATAAAATTAAACACCATGAACCTAATTTTGACCATACATGGTGTAATTTTGGGTTCAATCAACACAAATATCATAAAAAATTAAACCAAATATTCCACCAATTCAATCACAAAGGAAATTGGAACCAATTTGAGCCACTTCAACCAAACTATAAGAGAAGGACATAATTTGGTATTAAATTAGCTCTAGTTTTGTCATGAATTGATCCAATTAGTCTACTAGTACAATTAGGGATGTGATTGGGAAAAATTTAGGCCTATGAAACTAATTTAAGACTCAATCAATTGTATAGGATGAAACATATGGCTTAATCAACCCTAATTTAATCACAAATACAAACATGAAGGGAAATGGGGCCAATTTGAACCCCTTAAACCTAACTATGAGTCTAGGATCTGATTTGAGGCCAAATTAGCTTATGTTTCCTAACATATTGACCCAATTAGTTGATTCTTATAATCGGTGATGCATTTTAGATGAAATTGAACCATATAAACCTAATTTGACAATATAGGATGTAATTTGGGGGTTAATTAACCCCATTATCATAACACCCTAAATCAAATAATCAATTAATTCAATCATGAAGGAAATTGGTGATAATTTGATCCCCTTTAACCTAACTACAATAACAGGATGTGATTTGGGGCTAAATTAGCTTTGATTTAGCCACATAAATCAATCCAAATTAGTGTAATTAAGGATGATATTTAGCCAAAATTGCATCCCATGAACCTAATTTTAACTATATAGGATGTAATTTGGGCATCAATTGACCACAATGTAATAACATCCTAAATCAAATAGTCCACCAATTCAATCTTGAAGGAAAATTGGGCCAATTTTACCCCTTTCAACCTAATTATAACTATAGAATGTGATCTAGGGATCAATCGACCTTGATTTTAATCATAAATGCAATCACATAGGTAATTAGTATAAATCTCAACCCATCATTCCTAACTGCAAGTATAAGATGTTACTTAGGGATATTTAAACCTAATTACATTTGTATACAATGTGATGTGGACATCAACTAAGAGGCAATTACATCACATGTAATATTCTAATGACATAATGATATGATATATAACTATATAAATATAACTTGTACATGTTATGTTCACAATATAAAAAAAACTCTTATTTCAATGATTATTTTTAACCTCGATTGAGAATTGTGTTCCCACTTACATTATCTATGTCATTTTATGGCCTACAAGTTGAGGACAAAAGCTATCAAGTTGTTTTTTTGGAACCCAATTTCAAAAGGTATCAAATTGTTTTTTTGGACACATGTCAAGTTTGTCTAGTCATGGATGATATATCTCATTAAAATAAGAGGAAGAATTTAAAGCACAAAACACCAAAGTAATTATAAATTTTGAGGGAAAAATAAAAGGTACAAATACAAATATTTCACTCAAGCCAAGGTACAAACACTATCCCTAATGAATCAAATGTTGTAGATAATGATGAAATTTATAATAATGAATTGAATAATGATGTTGAGTATATTTGGAGTTTCACTAAGATTGGCCATGGAAAATCATAGAATGATAGTGTTGTATCATGTGTAAAAGATCCATTGTAAGAGAGGAGTTGAATTTTGAAGATGATGCTTTTTTACTAATGTAAAAAATTATTCTGGAATGGTATAAGGAGAAAATGATAGTGCTTGATAAAGTTATATTGTTAATAGATATTTCTAGTTTATGGTGGAATAAAAATTTGGCAAAGTATGAGGATTGTATAACCATAATAGGATCAAGTGAGCTCCACTCATTTTATATCTCAAATTTAGGTTCTTAGATTATTTATATAAGACACTTGGCATGTTTTTGTTATGCATGCATGGACTTTTTGAAGAATGAGTGTGAGTCACAAGAGTGGGTGGATGAATGGAGTTATATACCTCTAATTATAATCAACACATATTAGGTTCCACCAACATTAAAACTTACAAATATGGCATCATCACATGGTTTTAACCATGTATCTGATCTAGTGAAACTAGGTAGAAGATTAATCACTATATGTTATTTATTCTCATTATATATCTTGACAACATCATTAATATTCATTTTTTTGTGATACAGGGAATTTTTTTACAGTTATTTTTATGAGGATAATGAAGAGGGAATAAATTACTAATTATATTGATGTGTAGAGGGAAAAAATAAATTGACTTCCTTAATCATAGATGGGGAAAACATTGACTATCCCACTGGGTTTGTGGTAGTCACTAGAACTTGGATGCGATAATATCTTATAAAATATTTATATGTATGGTTGTTTGAAGAATTTGAAACACATAAAAAGATGTTACACTATTCAAAATTGGTTTTTTTAATAAATATTCAATTACTTAAATATCATGGGAGTCCATTAAGAATATATGGAAATTTCATGAGTCAGACCATGAAGTTATTCTTTCTACTATCAATATTAGAGTAGATCTTGTGGTTCATTGGAATAAAAATCTAAGGTAAGTTGATTTTACAAATGTGGATGTATTTAATTTAACCAAAAATTATTGATTTTATACGCAGTACATATAAATTTTATTTTTAATTACTTATTAATTTTTTTTGTAAGTTAGTGGTGCCAAATAAGCTTCCACCTTCATATGGTTGGCACTATTAGTAAAGAATTACATATTCTTGAATCTGAGAAAAGCTTAATAAAAGTACTTTTTTATTACAAAAATAACATTCTTGAGGTTGAAATGGGTACTCCATCTCTTGATCATGCATGATCATACACCATGAACCTATCCTATATGTTATCCACGACCCTCAACATGTTGGCAGAACCAATTTCCTTCCATGAATCATTGAAGGCAAATATAACCAACTACTAATTCAATGTTGACAGTACTTATTTTCAATGTTTCTAATATCTTGAATAATTGTGAAAACATGCATCTAGATGAATTTATATATTTTGGTCATAGGATAATGTGTCTTTTGTCTATCCAAAAATGTTCATAGTGATGTAATTTCATCTAGAGGTCCCATAGGTGGAAATGTTAATTGGAGGATAAGAAATTATAGCTTCACTATAAAAATATTGCATTTCATGACTAATTACTTCAATTTGTACTATTAATCCATCTAAATGATTTTATTTGCATGCTTCAGGGTGAAATTAGATGGATTTAACATGCACTTGAGGGTTTCGTAATTTGTGAAAACTATTTAAGGTTTCTTTCTTATGTGCGTCTAATGTTAGCCTAAAAAATTATAATTTTCTCATATTGGGAAGGGCATTATTGAGGCTGACATGGCTACTACGTAACATTAGTGGGTGTGATCAGAGGCCAAGAACCTGGTTATGAATGTTATCTACCACCTTAGATGTGTTGGAAACACCATTTTCCTTCCACAAAGCACTGTTGGTGGATATCTCCAACCATCACTTCAACATTAACAACATTTATTGTCAATGTTTCTAAGCTTCTAAATAGTTGTTAAAACATTCAATTGTATGGATTTAAGCTTTTGGTCATGGTATCATGTGTCATTTTCTTGTTTATATGTTTTTAAAGAGATAGATTTACATTTAGAGGTCCTAGAGATGGAAATGTTAGTTGGAGGACATGAATTTATCTCTTCACTACAAAAACAATACATTTCAAGATTAATTACTATAGTGTGTGCCATGGATTTACATCCAAGGTTCCATCAATGTGATTCAAGGTAAAATTAGAGGGCATAAATACACATTTTAGTGTTTTTACTATTTTTAAAAATGAGTTACAGTATTTATTTTATGTGTGTCTAAATTTAACCAAAAAACAATAATTTTATCATATTGGGAAGGGCATTCTTGAGGCCAAAATGGGTAGTGGGTGAATCAATCAGGCATGATAAGAGGCCAAAAATATATTATTAAATTTTATCCACCACCTTAAATGTGTTAGAGATTCTAGTTTCCTTCCATAAACCATGAAGGTAGATATTTATAACCACCACTTAAATGTTGACAACATTTATTATTAGTGTTTTAAAGCTTATGAACAATTGTGAAAACATGTCTATGCATGGATTTATATATTTTTGTCATGGTATCATGTTTATTTTCCTATCCATATGTGTTATAAGTGATGTATTTAAATCTAGAGGTCCTCGAGGTAGAAATTTTAGTTAGAGGACAAGAACTTCTCTTCACTACAAAAAAATTGCATTTAAGGACTGATTATTGTAGCATGTACCATAGAATCATCTCCAAGATTAAATAAATGTGATACAAGGTGAAATTATGGGTATTAGACACACATGTGATATTTATTTCAATTTGTGTAAAAATTATGATTTCTATTTTACGCATGTCTGAAGTTAGCCTAAAAAGATATAATTTTCTCATATTGGGAAGGGTGTTCTTAAGATCATAATTTTAGTGTGTCACTCAATCAAGTGTTATTGGAGGTAAATTACCTATTAAATTATGTTATATACCAAATTATATGTGTTTTAAATTGCTTTTTCCTTCCATGAATCACCAAAGATGGATATCTCAAACCACTACTTCAACATTGACAATATTTGTTGTCAGTGTTTCCCAGCTCCTGAATAGTTGTGAAAACACACATCCATATGTATTTAGAGGTCATGGGCATGGGATAAAATGTAATTTATCTATACAAATTTGTTAAAATTTACGTATTTGTATCTAGAGGTACCATAGGTATAAATGTTAGTTAGAAGACAAGAACTTATCTCTTCATTGCAAAAAGTTACATTTTAGGATTATTTATGATAACATGTGTTGCAGATTCATATAAAATGTTACATAAACATTTTTTTGTTTTTAATTATAGGGATTAAACATACATGTGATAGTTATTTTTATTTTTGAAAATGAATTATGATTTCTATTTTATGTGTATGTGAAGTTAGCTTTAAAAACTTTAATTTTATCAAATTGGGAAGGGTATTCTTGAGGCCATAATGGGTAGTGGGTCACTTGATCAGGCATGATAAGAGTAAAATAACCTAGTATTGGATGTTATTGACCACATTAGATATGTTGTCAATGCCATTTTCCTTATATAAAGCATTGGAGGCATAGATCTTCAACCACTGATTCAACATTGACAACATTTATTGTTAATGTTTCTAAGCTCCTAATTTTAAGAATGAAATATACTAAGGGGGGGTGAATAAGTATATTATATATCTTTTAATTAATCTGATTTCTTTTCTTTAACCACTCAATCATACATCAATATATGCAGTAAAACTGAAATAATAATTTACACCACACGAGAGAGAGAGAGAGAGAGAGAGAGAGAGAGAGAGAGAGAGAGAGAGAGAGAGAGAGAGAGAGAGAGAGAGAGAGAGAGAGAGAGAGAGAGAGAGAGTAGATTATTACGTGGAAAACCAAAGTAGGAAAAACCATGGAGAACAATCTCAGGTATATAAATGAGCACCAAATCAAAACACAAAGTTCACAAGCACCAACTTCTAGGAGCACCAACCCCTTTGCTGAACACCAAAACAACAACTATTTCTGAGCACCAACCCACAAGAGCACCAACCCCTTACAAATATTTGTGAGAACCAACCCATATGAGCACCAACCCCTCTTGTGTATAAAACACAACTATATCTCAATGTTTCTTACTCAACAAATGATAGAACTCTACAATATCTCCTACTTTTCTCTCTTCCAAAACAAATACAAACCATGTACTCTCTTGCATATAATAAATGGCTTCTCAATCCTTTATTTATAGCTTTCCAAATGACCTTTGGCATTCACCCTTTTTGATCCTTAAATCCTCATGGAAAATGATGCCAAACTTGCATGACCCTTCGTATCCTTACATTTGAAAATTCATATGGTGACCCTTAATAAGCAAAAGCATATTTTCCTCTTTTGTCTTTATCTTGGTGACTTTTCATATTCCTTAAAGTGTCACTTCATAGAAAAATGTACCATAACTCTTTTGTCTTCACATGGTGACTCTTGGAATTTCTCAAGATGACTCGTCATGAGAAAATGTGTCCCATTCCTCTTTCATCTCTTACCCTATGACTCTTTGACTTCTCCATGGGCCCTCTTTTGACTTGTATGCAACCAAAAATATATTCATTAATATTAAATAAATATAAACACATATTAGCCAAGATATGAATATTAAAAACACCATTAAATGCAATGGGACATATATCACCAATAATGTTAGACCTTTGACATCAATGACAATATTTCCAACAATATCCCCCTTTGTCATTGATGGCAACCTCAAATTGAAACTACCACATCCTGAAACCTGCATATACTATCATCTAAAAAACATACAATAACACCCTCTTACTATAGTAACTTTTACCTATTATTCTCCCCTTTTGACATCAATGGAAAAGGGCCTACCTGGAGCTAACACTTATCTCTCCCTCAACTAATGCTAAACCTCAATGGTAGGAAGAAAAATAAATTGCTCCCAACTTCTCTCATAGATACTCAAATGTGTCTTTCGGTAGTGCCTTTGTGAATTTATCTACAATATGCTCTGTAGTAATAATATACTCCATCTTAACCTATTGATCTACAACTTTCTCTCTCAAGAAGTGATATCTAATGGGAATATGTTTTGTTCTTGAATGCATCACTAGATTCTTCAAAATATTTATAGCACTTATGTTATCACAAAAAATAGAAATAGGTTCATCATACTTTACCTTGATATCTTCCAAAGTTTGCTTCATCCAAAGCACTTGAGTACAACACAATAATATTGCAATATATTCTACTTCAGCTATAGAAAGTGATACTAAATTTTGATTCTTGCTTAGCCATGATACTAAGATATCACCAAGAAAGAAAGCTCATCTACTTGTACTCTTTCTGTCATCCAAGCACCCTACCCAACCTAAATTTGTATAAAAACCAAAGTGAAATCTCTACATATGGGATACCATAATCCATAATCTAGTGTCCCCTTGATATATCTAAACATTCTCTTCACCAACTGAACATGACTATCTTTTGGAGATGACTGATATCTTGCAACCATACCTACTGCATGCATGATGTCTGGCCTTGATGTTGTCAAATATAAAAGACTACCAATCATAGATCTATATAAAGATTGATCTAGATTAAGTGAATCTTCATCCTTGCTCACCTTATTTCCTATACACATTGGTGTGCCAATTGGTGCACAATCCTTAAAACCAATTTTCTTCAACATTTCCTTGGTATATTTACTTTGAGATATGAAAATTCTTTTATTTGACTAAAATATTTGTAATCCTAAGAAAAATGACAATTCTCCAAGCATAGACATCTCAAATTCTTTTTGCATATTATCAAAAAAAAAATTTGTCATATTTTCAATATTTCTTACAAAAATGATATCATCAACATATACCACAATAATCAATTGATTCTCACCTTCTATTTTGATGTAGAGATTACTATTAGCAAATCCTCTCTTGAAACCTTGATCTTGTAAGTACTTATCAAGTATTGCATACCAAGATCTGGGAGCTTGTTTCAATCCATATAATGATTTCTTCAATTTTTATACATGGCTACTAATATTTGAGAGAATAAATCCCTCAGGTTGCTCAATGTAGACTTCTTATTCTATATTCCTATTCAAGAAGGCATATTTGACATACATCTGAAACACTTTGAAAATTTTTAATTCTACATATGTAAGAAACATTCTAATAGCCTCTAACCTTGCCACTGGTGAAAAAATTTCTTCAAAATCTATTCCCTCAATCTGAGCATATCCTTTACATATTATTCTTGCTTTATTTTTGGTCACTTCTCCATTTTCATTCAATTTATTTCTATAAACCCATTTTGTTCCTATCACATTGTGATCTTCTGGTCTAGGCACTAATTCCCAAGTATCATTCTTTTCTATCTGATTTAATTCTTCATCCATAGCCTTAACCTAATGTTTATCATGTCTAGCTTTTGAAAAAGTTCTAGGCTGACTTTTGGATAACAAAGAGAAATTAACTTGCTTAGATTCACTTACCATCATTCTTCTAGTGTGAATTCCTTCATTTATATCCCTGATGATGTCAATTTCATTATGATTTCTATGAACATATTTGGATGGAGTTTTGGTGCCCTTTTTCTCCTTCTCATCTTCATCTGATTCTTCAAAACCTTCCTCTTCAATGATTTCAGGAAAGTCTACTGGATCATTGATTCTTTGTGTTCCATCTTCTTCTATCCTGACACTTGCACTTTCAACAATTTTCTTGGTTATTTTGTTATAACATTTATAAGATTTAATTTTACAATAATAACCAAGAAATATACCTCCATTTGCTTTGGATTCAAACTTACCAAGTTTTTCATCAGTTTTCTTTATGAAGCATCTACTACCAAAAACTCTAAAATAATCAACTATTGTTAGTTTGTCATTCTATAGCTCATAAGGAGTCTTGTCACTATTAAATCTCAATAATTATCTATTTTGAATATTCACTACTATAGAAACTTCCTCTCTCCAATATTTATCTTCTATCTTGGATTCATTTAGCATTGTCTTCGCCATCTTCTGAACTGTTCTATTCTTCCATTTAATTACTACATTTTGTTGTGGAGTTTTGGTTGTTGAATAATGTCTCTTTATTCCAAGGTATTCACAAAACTCAATAAATTGATTTGACATAAATTCTCCTCAATCTAATCTTAGACATTTAATCTTCAAATTTATTTCATTCTCAACTAATACTTTGGATGTTTTAAAATGTTTGAAAGCTCCTGATTTTTTATTTAAAAACATTATCCAAGTCATACATGAAAATCATCAATAAGGAACATGAAATATTTATCACCTTAAGTAATGTGAGATCTCATAGGTCCACACAGATCAATGTGAACAAGCTATAGCATCTAAGTAGTCAAGTACCCTTTTGTTTTGAACTGCCTTTTATCCTACTTCCCATGCTGACAAGGTTCACAAAGCGTGTTAGATGGATTTGTAATCTTTGGAATATTTTTGACTGCTTGCTTCTTATTGATGTTAAAAATATTGTCAAAATTTATGTGCCCCATTCTTCTATGCCATAGCCAACTTTCTTCAATTTGGATTAAACAATATTTTTGACCTTTAATGTCTGATAGCATATATAAATTATTGCCTATTCTCTAAGCATCTACAACCAACATATTTGAATCTTTTCTTCTAATTTCACAACCTTATCCATAAAAATTTAGTGTGTGTCCATGATCACACATTTATATTACACTCAAAACATTATGTTTAATACCTTCTACATACAAAATAGTTTTAGTTTTAGTTCTACCATTATCCAAACTTAGTGTACCTTTTCTAGCAATTTTGGTAGTAGTATTGTCTCCAAATTTCACTATGCCACCATTGATCTTCTTCAAAGTTATGGACTTGTTATTATATCATGTCATGTGCCTTGAACACTACTATCAATGAACCATGGATTTTCTTTATTTCTTGCAGGCAAAGTATTCTACACCAACATAGATTTTTCAAGTTGTTTCTTTTGCCATGAACCTGTTTGAACTTTATTCTTGATGAATGGAGCCTTGAAACTCTGGTCCTTGACTAAATCGAACACACTTCTATAGTACCAAGCTATGTATCTAAAGTTTTTTCACTTGTAACATATTATGGCCTCTTCATTAAAGCTTGATATAGGAGTAAAAGAGATGTGGTTTTTGCTTGACTCTGCATGACTTTCCTTCTCCTTATTTATGAAACTATTAGCTCTATTTCAACAATCTAACTTATTATGACCATATCCATTACAATAAAAATAGTAACCATAAAAATAGGATCTATTTATGTATCTCTGTTCTGGTTACCTTTTGTATCTCTATTCCCTCTAACCTTCTTTGTTTGAGATGTCCTTTGTATTCTTGACTTCTTCCCTTTTTACTTCTTCTTTTGTAAGAGCTTTAGCATAACTATTTCTTTTTTCCTTATATGTGAAAGTAGTGAACTCATCTTTCTCTTTTTCAAATCTAATACCTATCTTATCTAACATTGATCTTTGATTTTATAATATCTTATTCAACATATTAGTGTTATTCTCAAATTTTGAATCATTGGCTACTCTATCATTGATTGCTTTATTTGTTTTCTCAAGATTTGCTTTTAAAGAAGCAATTTCAATAACATACCTTTCACATTATTTACTTATTATTTTTAATTGTTTTGTTAGATCTTCTTCACTCTTCTTGGCTTCTTCAAAGTGTGCTTGTAGATCTTCAATTATTTCTTTTGACTCCTTTTCATTTTTCTCAATCTGGAGCTTTAATATATGATTCTTCTTTTCAAGAGCTTTTAACTCTTTTAAGGCATAAATGAGTTCTCCTTCTAGATTCACTTTAACTTCATCTTAATCTTCTTCTTGATCATTTGTAATTTTACTTATGGAGACATCTTCATGTTTGGATATGAATAGAATCTTTTCTGCTTCTGAGTCACTAACTCCACTATCTTTGGCTAAGCTAAGATCTTTAGAATACAAACTCTTCTTCTCAAATCCCTTCTTGAATTTTCCCTTGAGATTATTCTTGTATGTAGACTTTCCTTCTTCATTTTCATCATTACCCTTGTTTGGGCATTTATCTACAAACTGTCCAATATTTCCATAATTAAAATATTTAAACGGTAATTTTCCTTGATATTTACCTGTGCCCTTTTTTGGCTTGCAAATGAATAGAGATCCATTGTCATCTTTATCATCACTAGAATTATCACGTTATTCTTGAATTTTAGCCTTCTCTTTCTTTGATGTCTTGAAAGATGCTTCTCTCTTTGAAGGTTTATCTTGTTCAGTCCATGTCTCATATGCCATAAGAATACCATGAAGCTCATCCATCTTTAGCTTGGCTAAGTTCTTCATCTCTTAAATTGCTAAAAATTTTGCATCATATCTCAATGGTAGAGATCTCAAAACCTTTTGAACCATAGTTAATTCTTCTAAATTTTATCCAAGACCTAGAATCTAATTGACTATTTGATCAACCCGCAAGAGATAACTTACTATATTTTCTTCTTCTTCCATCTTTAAACTCTCAAACTATCTTCTAAAAGTCTAAAGCTTAGCTTGCTGAACCTTTCCATCACCTTTGTAAATATTCTCAAGTTTTACCCAAGTTTCATGATTAGATTTAAATTACATAAGTTTAACAAATTCTAATTCACATAAACCACATAAAATAGCATTTAAAACTTTAACATTATTTTCACTTGCCTTCTTTTCTACTAGAGTAGTTAGAAGTGTCTGTGTCTCTTCATATTCCTCCACCACTACTTGCCATATGTCAAATCCAAGGGCCATCAAATAATTCTTCATCCTTATTCTCCAAAAAACATAATCCATCCCATCAAACATAGGTTCCTTATTTGTAGAAAATCCTTCATGTGATCCAGCCATCGTGCTTTCCTGATCTTCCTTCAAGCTATAAAACTTTTTTAAAAGGAACCTGATCTAACACCAATTGTTAAGCAAAAATATACTGAGAGGGGGGGGTGTGAATCAATATATTATATATATTTTAATTAATATGATTTCTTTTATTTAACCACTCAATCATACATTCAAGATATGCAATAAAACTAAAATAATAATTTGCACCACATGAGAGAGAGAGAGAGAGAGATCATATTTTTACATGAAAACCCAAAGTGGGAAAAACCATGGAGAACAATCTAAAGTATATGAATGAGAACCAACTCAAAACACAAAGTTTTCAAGCACTAATTTACAGGAGCACTAAGCCCTTTGTTGATCACCAACACAACAACTATTTGTGAGCACCAACCCATAGGAGCACCAACCCCTTAAAAAGATTCATGAGAACAAACACATAGGAGAAACAACCCCTCTTATGTATAAAACACAACTATCTCTCAATGTTGCTTTAACCCATAGGAGCACCAACCCCTCTTGTGTATAAAACACAACTATCTCTCAATGTTGCTTACTCAACAAATGATAGAACTCTATAATATCTCCTGTTTTTCTCTCTTTGAAAACAAATACAAACCATGCACTCTCTTTCATATAACAAATGTCTTCTCAAGCCTTTATTTATATATTTCCAAATGACCTTTGGCATTCACCCTTTGTGACCCTTCAATCCTCATGTAAAATGGCACCAAACTTGCATGACCCTTCGTATCCTTGCATTTAAAAATTCATATGGTGACCCTTCATAAGCAAAAGTATCATTTCCTCTTTTGTATTTACCTTGGTGACTTTTCATATTCCTTAAAGTGTCCCTTCATGAAAAAATGTGCCATACCTCTTTTGTCTTCACATGGTGACTCTTGGAATTCCTCAAGATGACTCTTCATGAGAAAATACGTCCCATTCCTCTTTCGTCTTTTACCTCATGACTCTTTGACTTCTCCATGGGCTCTCTTTTGACTTATATGAAACCAAAAATATATTAATTAATATTAAATAAATATTAACACACATTATCCAAGATATGAATATTAAAAATAATATTAAATGCAATGCAGCCTATATCACCAATAATGCTAGACCTTTGACATCAATGACAATATTTCCAACACCTAAACAATTGTGAAAGCATCCATCCATATGGATTTGGATTTCTTGTTCATGGGAACACATGTAAGTTTACTATCTAAACATATTATAAGCAATGCATTTTCATCTATAGGTCCCATAAATATAAATGTTATTTGGAGGACAAGAACTTGTCTCTTCATTATAAAAACATTGCATTTCAAGATTGATTACTGCATCATGTGCCATGTATTCATATCCAATGTTCCATAAATTTTCAACAAGGTGAAATTATATGCCTTTAAAATGTACATGAAATTAGCAAATGACTTATGGTTTTTGTTTTACATGCATATGAAATTAGCCTTTAAAATTATATTTTAAAGATATTAGGAAGGGCATTCTTGAGGCTAGAATGGTAGTGGGTCACTCAATTAGGAATTATAAAATGCCCAAAACCTTTTCCTATAAATTATACACCACCCTAAATGTGTTGGTAGTGTCAGTTTCCTTTCACAAAGTACAAGAGGTGGAGATTTCCAACCACCACTTCAACATTGACAACATTTATTATTAGTGTTTCCAAGCTCCTGAATAGTTATGAAAACATGAATCCAAATGGATTTGGAGGCTATGGTCATGGGATAACATTTCACATTCCTATCTATATGTGTTCTAAGTGATGGATTTATATTTGGATATCTCAAATGTGTAAATTTTAGTTGAAGGATAAGAACTTGTCTCTTCACTATGAAAAAGTTATATTTCAAGACTGATTACTATAGTGTGTGCCGTGGATTCATATCCAATATTAAATCAACATGATATAGGGTGAAATTATAGGTACTTAACACTAATGTGATTATTATTTTAGTGTTAAGGTGTGGAGCTAAAAGCTTCACCAAAGGAGCGTTTTGCAAGGTTGCAGGTTTACACAGTCACCGGCATTGGTCAGGAGCGATCAATGTCAGTCAGGAGCAGACCAAGAGATGCCAGTGTTGGTCATTGATCAGTTGATGTTGATCACAGACAAATAGGTAGGAACTGACGTCGGTTACCTATGCGTCCAAAAAGCTATTTTTGTTGACAAAACAAAGTGTTTGCATGTTAAGATTAAGTGATAGTCTTAAGTTCGCATCTCTATTATTAGTAAGACTATTTAGAGACCTTGATTAGGAGGTGCATCTGATGGCTATAGTTTTATGCTTATGTTTCCTAATTATTATATAATAGGATAATTCTTCTTAGCTTATTGTATGGTAGAATGTTGAACAGTACAGAATTGTATATGTGAATCATTCCAGGTTGTTGGATTTGATTGTAATTGAGAGAGAGAGCTCTTGAGGGAAAGAGATCTAGAGAGAGATATGAACATCTGAGAGAGGTGTGGAAGAAAAGAATTTTATTCCTTCTGTAAAGAGTTTAATACAAGTTTTCAGGGTGGTTTCTTGTATCTCTTGTTCTTTGCTATTTATCATTCTAGTTACTTATCTTTCTAGTTTAATTCTACATTTAATTGCTTTCATAAGTGTAATCAACATTGTTGGTTGATCCCCAACAAGTGGTATTATAGCTCAGGTTGACTAACAGGTGTTTCAGATCTGGTTAGTGTGTATAGATTACAGGGTACTCACAGGGGTTTCTGCAAGGATTTTTGTTTGAGTGGGAGAAGCAAAGAAAGTAAACTGAGAATGGAGAAGTTTAATGGCAAGAATTATCAACATTGGAGAATGCAGATAGAGGATTATCTGTATCAGAAAGATCTATATTTACCGTTAGGTGGGATTGCAAAGAAGCCCATAGACATGGATGATGAAGAATGGGAAGTTCTTGATAGAAAGGCTCTGGGGTCTATAAGACTGAGTCTAGCATCTACTGTGATATCTAATTTATCACAGGCAAAGTCTATGGTAGATTTAATGACTACTTTAGCAAATTTATATGAAAAACCCTCAGCTTCTAATAAGGTATATCTTATGAAGTAGTTATTTAATTTGCGTATGCAGGAAGGTGGATCCGTATCTAATCATCTGAATGATTTCCATGGAATTGTAAATCAATTAAGTTCAGTCAAAATAGTGTTTGATGATGAAATTAAAGCTCTTTTAATATTATGTTCTTTGCCTAAAAGCTAGCATAGCTTGGTAATGGCAGTTAGTAATATTGCATCTGCTTTAAATATTTTAAAATTAGAGGATGTTGTTAGTGTAATCTTGAATGAAAAAAATTGTAGGAAAAGCATAGAGGAAACATCAGGGAACGCTTTAAGTTTTGAGAGCAGGGGAAGGCAAAAATCAAAGAGCAAGAAAGGGAGATCAAGGTCTAAGTCAAAGGTGAGAGGTAGATCCAAATCCAGAAATGGCAGGAAGCCACAATGCTGGAATTGTGGAAAGATGGGGCACATAAGCAGAGATTGTTGGTCAAGGCCTAAGGAGGACAATCAACACGAAGGAAAAGAAAAAGCAAAGGTTGCAGGTATTTCACAAGATGTTCTTATATTCTCTTTGCATAATAATATAGAATCTTGGGTGTTAGATTTTGGTGCATCTTTTCATGCTACCCCTAATAGAGAATATTTTAATGACTATGTCCATGGAGATTTTGGAATAGTGTATTTAGGGGATGATGATCCTTGTTAAATTATTTGCAAAGGAAAAGTGTAGTTAAAAATGTAGAATGGCAACACATGGGTTTTGAGAGACGTCATGCATGTTCCTAGCTTGAAGAGGAATTTGATTTCTACAAGAAAGTTAGGGGATGAGGGTTGTACAGTAACTCTCACAGCTGAATCTTGGAAGGTGACCAAGGGTGAACTTGTAATGGCCAGAGGTAAGAGAGTAGGTACTCTCTATTTATGTAATTATGTTACTAACAATTCTCCTTCTGTATTATCTAATTCAGATGTGGATGCAAAGTTGTGGCACTCTAGGCTCGGCCACATGAGTGAGAAGGAAATGTCAATTTTTAAGTCAAAAGGTAAGTTTTCAAATTTGAAAAGCATATATCTAGATTTTTGTGAGCACTGTGTTTTTGGAAAAATAGAAGAGAGTGAGTTTTCTCAAGACTGGGTCAACAAAGAAGAAGCATAAGTTACAGCTTGTTCACACAGACGTGTGGGGACCAGCTCAGGTTGCTTCTATTGGAGGATCACAGTACTATGTTTCGTTCATAGATGATGCTACAAGAAATGTATGGGTCTATTGTATTAAGAAGAAATCTGATGTATTTGAGACTTTTAATATTTGAAAAGCTATGGTTGAGAATGAAACAGGCAGAAGATTGAAGTGCCTGAGATCTGACAATGGTGGTGAGTTCTGCAGCTATAAGTTCAATTGGTATTGTTATATACATGGAATCCATAGGCAAAGGATGGTTCCAAGGACACCTCAGCAAAATGGAGTTGTTGAAAGGATGAACAGAAAAATTATGGAGTGTGCAAGGTGTATGAGATTGCATGCTGGTTTGCCCTTAGAGTTTTGGGCAGAAGCTATTGATACTGCAGTGTACCTAATTAACAGAGGACCCTCTACAGCTCTAGATGGTGGAATTCCAGAAGAGACATGGACAGGTAACAAGGTAGATCTCTCATTTCTCAAAGTTTTTGGTTGTGAAGCCTTTGTGCACGTTGATAAGGAAAATAGAAAGAAGCTGGATGCTAAGTCTATGAGGTGCACATTTATTGGCTATAGCTCTGATGATTTTGGATTCAAGTTTTGGAATCTAGGAACTAACAATATAATTAGGAGCCGTGATGTTGTTTTCAATGAAAAAGTGATGTATAGTGATCAGCTCAAGAAGCTGAATCAATCTGGGCAGAGTAATGGAGAATTGGACAAGGTGACGGTCTAAAATGAGCTCACAAGAAAAATAAATCACAGACAGGAAAACACAGAGATCGACGTTGGCAAGGCAGGAACTGACGTCAGTAGAACAAGAACCGATGTCAGTCATATAGTGACCGACGTCGGCCAAGAAGGAATCGACGTCAGTCAGGGAGAACCAATGTTAGCCAGTTACAGGCCTGGAGGTGACCGAGGTCGGTCACTGTCAGAGAATTTGGGTGGACAGCGTGTTATGAATGAGTCTCAGACACCCATCAGGAGGTCAGAAAAGGTAAGTAAACCTCTAATTCGATATTCCCCTTCATTATTCTATTTATTGCTTACTGATGGTGGAGAACTAGAGAGTTTTGAAGAAGCAATACAGGTAGAATCCAAGAATTAATGGGAGTGTGGCATGGTTGAGGAAATGGAGTCCTTAAAAGAGAACCAAACATGGGATTTGGTTGAGTTGCTAGCTGGTAAGAAGACACTAAAGAACAAATGGACCTATAGATTGAAGGAAGGTGAGAACGGACATATGAGATATAAGGCCAGGTTGGTAGTGAAAGGATTTGCACAAAAACCAGGTATTGATTTTGGTGAGATTTTTTCTCCTGTTGTTAAAATGACTTATATATAGACTGTATTGTCTTTAGTTGCTATTGAGGATTTGCATCTTGAGCAGCTTGATGTTAAGACAACATTTCTTCATGGAGATTTGGATGAAGAAATATATATGGATCAGCTGGAAGGATTTGAGGTCAAAGATAAGGAGAAGTTAGTGTGCAGATTGAAGAAAAGCTTGTATGGCCTCAAGCAAGCTCCTAGACAGTGGTATTTGAGATTTGATAGGTTTATGACTGAGCATGGCTATAGTAGGTGTCAATCTGACCATTGTGTGTATTTTAAGAGATTGGATAATGGTAGATATATTATTTTGTTGTTGTATGTAGATGATATGCTGGTTGTAGGATCACACATGCAGGATATCTCTGAGCTTAAGGTGAAATTAGCTCACACATTTGCCATGAAGGATTTGGGAGTAGAAAAGAAAATCCTTGGCATGAGCATTAAGAGAGACAGGAAAAATCATAGGTTGATTTTGTCTCAAGAGGATTATGTGAACAAGGTGTTGAAACGGTTCAATATGCAGGATGAAAAATTGGTAAGCACACCTTTGGCTAGACATTTTAAATTAAGTAAAGAACAATGTCCTAATTCACATGATGAGGTAGAGTACATGAGTAGAGTTCTATATTTTTCCACAGTAGGGAGTTTAATGTATGCAATGGTATGTACTAGACCAGATATTTCCCAAGCAGTGGGAGTTGTAAGTATTTGGCCAATCCAAGAAAGGAACACTGGAAAGCAGTTCAGTGGATCCTTAGATATCTGAGAGGAACCAGCAGTAGGCATTTGTGCTATGGAGGTTCAGATACTTCTCTACATGGTTATGTAGATTCAGATATGGCAGGTGATTTAGATGGTAAAAGGAGCACCATAAGATATGTTTTCACTATTGGTGGAATGACGGTTAGCTGGATATCAAAGTTGCAAAAGGTTGTTGCTTTGTCAACTACAGAAGCAAAGTATATTGCAGTCATAGAGGCTAGCAAAGAGATGATATGGATGGCATGGTTCATGGAAGAGCTTGGAAAAGAGCAAGAGAGTTCTAGATTATATAGTGATAGTCAGAGTGTAATTCATTTGGCTAAGAATTCAGCCTTTCATTCAAGAACAAAGCATATACAGCTTAGGTACTACTTCATAAGACAGGTATTGGAGGATGGTGAGTTGAAGCTGGAGAAGATCCATACAGATAAGAATCTTGCAGATATGTTAACCAAGCTGGTAACAAAGGAGAAGTTGAATCTTCATTCAACTTCTGTTGGTCTTCATGATTGAGTTGAAGATGGAGGAGCTAGAAGATGTTGCTGTATAGGTACTGGTGCAGCTGTTTATCTCCAAGTGGGAGATTGTTAAGGTGTGGAGCTAAAATCTTCACCAAAGGAGCATTTTGCAAGGTTAAAGGTTTACACAGTCACCAGCGTTGGTCAAGAGTGACCGACGTCGGTCAGGAGCAGACCAGGAGATGCAGACATCGGTCATGGATCGACTGACGTCGATCATAGGCAAACAGGTAGGAACTGACATCGGTTACTCGTGAATCCAGATGGCTATTTCTGTGGACAAAATAGAGTGTTTGCATGTTATGATTAAGTGATAGTCTTAAGTCCACATCTCTATTATTAGTAAGACTATTTAAAGCCCTTGATTAGGGGGTACATTTGATGGTTGTAATTGTATGCTCATGTTTCCTAATTATTATATAATAGGATAATTCTTCTTAGCTTATTGTATGGAAGAGTGTTGAACAGTACAAAATTGTATATGTGATTCATTCCAGGTTGTTGGATTTGATTGTAATTGAGAGAGAGAGCTCTTGAGGGAAAGAGATCTAGAGAGAGATCTGTAAATCTGAGAGAGGTGTGGAAGAAAATAAGTTTCTTCAATTGTATTCCTTCTGTAAAGAGTTTAATACAAGTTTTCAGGGTGGTTTCTTGTATCTCTTGTTCTTTGCTATTTATCATTCTAGTTACTTATCTTTCTAGTTTAATTCCACATTTAATTGCTTTCATAAGTGTAATCAACATTGTTGGTTGATCCCCAACATTTAGTTCATGAAAATGTCTCAAGAATAATGTTTTACACACATCTAAAGTTATCCTTAAAAACTATAATATTCTCATATTGGGAAGGTCATTCTTAAGGCCAGAATGGGTAGTAGGTCACTGAGGTCAAGAACCTAATTTAAGATTTTATCTATCACCTCATATATGTTTTCAACACCATTTTCCTTTGATAAATCATCATAGGTGGAGAATTTTTACCATCACTTAAACATTGACAACATTTGTCATCAACATTTCCAAGCCCCTGAATAATTGTGAAAGCACACATCCAGATGGATTTGGAGGTTATGGTCATGGGATCACACGTAATTTTCCTATATATATGTTTTTGAAGTTATGGATTTAAATTTTGAGGTCCCAAATGTGTAAATTTTAATTAGAGGACAAGAACTTGTCTCTTCACTGCAAAAAAGTTGCATTTCAGGACTGATTACTACAGTGTGTGCCATGGATTCATTTATAAGGTTCCCTTGATGTGCTTAGGGGTGTCATTAGATTGATTTGCCATGAAAATGAAGTTTTTTATAGTATTAAGGTTAGAATTGGTACTTTGTCTCTTGATTTGTCATGATTGAAGGCTAAGAACTATGTCTTGGACATTATCTACCATCCTAGATGTGTTAGTAGTGTTAGTTTCTTGCCATGAAGCTCTTGAAGTAGAGATCTCAAACTATCATAGTAATAAAAGAATATATCACTAAGTATGTTTTATTTTCTCATTTTCCATGTCAGAGTGAAGGGTTTGGTATTTGACAAGAGAGCTACCCTGTTTGACAACATTCTCATCCTAACATTGTAATAATAACAATTTTTTTGTGTTATTTCCTTGTTATGTAGATGTTTTTCCAAATAAATCCTAATAAGGTTATTTGAAAATGAAAGTGTATATATATGTTGAGTGGATTTTCCAAAAAAATCATATTGAGAAGAAGGGAAAGATGAAGTAAATTTTCTCCAAGGATATGGGCAAGAGTTATTTCACTCATTGCAACATGTGTGGGTATCGACATACAAAATGTTGGAAATTTCATTCACAACTCCTCCCAAAAAAATACAAGGGGAATTCTAATAAGGAAGAGGTATGTAAATTTATGAAGGAAGAATTTGTTCCAACACCTACAAGTCAAGAGATAGAGAATGAATAAGAAGAGTTACCAAGGAAGAATCCATCGAGGACAAACAACCCATAGAGGAGTCCCCATCACCATTGAAAGTGGGTAATGGTAATAAGTAATTATTAGGGTCATAGATAGAATAATTTCAAAGCTAAGATGTGGTTTAACATGTATATTTAAGAAGCACTTCAAATTTATTTATGTGTTCCATTTTTTGAAAGAATAATTAATGGAATTGACTCCATTTGCATGAGAAGGTAATGATGAATTTTTCTCTTCAAGGGTGAATATGGAGAATTTACCCAATCTATTTGAGAATCCTAAGTGAGAGGAGCCCATTTTATTAAATAGGTTGTATCATTTTTAACATTTTCATATTCACATATGATGAGAAAAGAAGAAATGGCCAAGTTGAGTGTAGTGGAGAGGGAGAGAACAAAGTTGAAGAAGTGAAATAGAAGATCTATAACCACCAAAATGTTCCAAGGCCTAAGGATACATGATAATTACAATATTTAAACCAAAGAATACATAAATGAGGTTCTTCACATCCTTGATAAAGAGATTCATTGGATTGCTGAGTAGATGACACTACTTACAAAAATAAGATATGTATATAAATTTAATGAATATAAAAGGTGAATAATAAGTGACAAATGACATTAAAAAAGTGTAGCAAGGGTATCCACATTAGAATGGTGACAAGATCATATAAAATATTTAGACCATCCATAATGCAAGAAAGGATCTTAGCTATTTATTATCTCTAGAAATAAATCAAATGATGACATCTCAAATATTTTAGCCCATATATCATCAAATAATGTAAAGATGGATAGAAGACTTGGCACATCATATCCATCCACAAATAAGCAAAATCATGAAATGTAATCAATAAAGCTAACGAGTATGACAAGATTTTCCACAAGTACCCTAGCATAGTACCCCATTATAATTAATAATCACAAATAAAATCATCAAATGGTGTACCCCAATCATGAGAAGCACTTCACACTAATATATGACTCTATCTCAAACATTATACTAGTTTATCCCAAATATTTTTAATTACAACATATATTGATTGATTGTAATTTAGTTTTAATAATTACATGAAGGAAATATTAAAGATGATCATATTTAAATATGGCCATACAACCATCAAATTTAGTTTTGAAATAATAATGTGAACCAAATTTTATGTGAAAAGATTATCACCAAAAAATCTGAACTATATATGGAAATGTGTGCATTTTTGGCATTGTACACCTATATGACATTCACTTGACATTTTATTGTGTTCTTCTATTATATGCCTTTGTGGATTTCATAAATATAAAATCCACAAAGTTATATAATAGAAGAACACAATAAAATGTCGAGTGAATGTCATATAGGTGTATAATGCCAAAAATGCACACATTTCCATATAGGCATATGATTCTAAAAACGTATACATTTCCATATAGACACATAAAAATTTACATCATTTAATGCATCCCACTCATCAAAAAACCTCCCTATCTTTCCCTTCCTCAAATAAGACTCTCCCTAGGATGTGTTTTCATATATGGAGATCCTTCAAATGCCTTGGATTCCTCTAAGATTTGATTGTGGGTACTTTTATACTCATATCTCACCTATATTTGAACATGTTCATATATACATATTATTGTAAACTTTATATACTAAACATGCAACCAATTTCAAAAATTAATTTTAAACTAATATAATAATTATTTAAACATGCGCTTACCACAATCTCATGGCCACACTTAATTTGCCTCTAATATTAAATAGGTTTAGTGACAGGTCAAGGTGCACCTATAAGAGTGTGAAAGGGAGAAAAAAATTATAAGTTCCCTAATAATCATCTAAATGGGACTATTAGATGTCATCGAATAACCATGAAAACACAATACATTCACATAAGTTATATTTTCCCAAGTATAGTGTAAAAATATTAAAACAAATCTATATTTAAAAATCAAAATTACAAGTTAACATACCTTAGTGGATGGTTTGTATATGAAATTGTAGCAACAATGGATGTGTGTGTTTTAGCTCATAGTGATGGAGGAATCTCCATTATGGTCATCAAATAAACAATTAATATGTGATTGTTAGTTGAGCATACACACACACACACACACACACACACACACACACACACACACACACACACACACACACATACATGAAGTATAATATTAATGAAAAATTACTTCCATATAGGTAAAATTTATTTGAGTAACATCAATAGATGCAGTAGTAGATAGCCGATAAACTAGCTATGAATGTGTAAACATTAGTTGAGTAACATCAACAAATGTAGTAGTAGATGACCCATAAAATGGTTGTGAAGATGATGGTACCTTCTCCTCCTACAACATAAAAAATGACACAACACACACACACACACACACACACACACACACACACAATTGAATCTATATGTAAATTAATTTTTACCTTTTTGATATAAATATAACTAAAATTTAACATGTAAAATATATAAGATACCTACATATATTTAGTTGACATGTGCATACCAAATGTACATGATAAAAATTCATCTCTCAAAATTATAGCATTTAGGCCCTCAAAATCACCACCAACATCATCTAAAAGTCTAGCACATATAACACCAAAACATCTATAAGGGTGAGATTGAGCATGCATACTAGGTGGAGTATCCCCATGTCCACCCTCTCCAACATCAATCTTAGAAAGCTTGTAACTTGGATGTTAAGCAACTGTGTCATTTAGTGTATGAAGTGCATTAAAATTGTCAATCTTGATGACCTCCTTCACTATAGAGGATATATCATGTTAAAGTATTTTGGGTAGGGACTCTTACAAGTTGATTAGGCACACAACATGTACCTGGTCTACCCTGGTAGAGCCTTGCCATCTTCCCTAAAACTCTGATTAGTCAAAATAATTGGGAATATCATTGAGGACAAATTCATAATAGAGTTCACCTAAAAAATAAAATATAACCTCGTGGTTATTACAAGGTGTGTAATTAAATACCATCCAACATCTATCCTAAAATTATGTTTTTATCAAATTATGGTGGCATCAATTGATTGGGAACTATTTTTTTGATAATGGAAAATGTGCATTGATTGATGGATCAACAAATAAGCCAAAAATTTAGTTTTTAAAAAAAAAAATTATCCTTCACTTCCACAATGATAATTTTTCAGCATAGTAAGCCCTACATGTATCACTATATGATGCCCTTTTGTCAATTTGAGTCATTATCAAATCAACTTGGCCTAGTACTAATTATAGGGTATTAGCCAAATATGTATAGTGGGTATTGGTACAACTATGGTCCCTCATTCTCTGAATTGTCTCTTTAATTTGTATTTTATTCTTGACTATATGTGTATCCAAATCCTTTTAACTACTTGGGAGGTCTTGTAAAATTTTAGGAGGGTTAGGAGGGATAGGAAAATTAGGAGGAGGGTTAGGAAGATGTTAAATTACACTTGAATGGGTTGTTCAAACAAAATAATTTGTTTTAACAAATAAAATAATGTAAATAACAAATAACTGTTAAAATCTAGAGTTAAGAGGTTTTAATTTTGCTTGTTTATCTCTCATCCATGGCAACATTATCAATTTTTAAAGATAATTGGAAATGCAATGTGTTTTATCCTCTTGTAATCAAAATGTTATTTTGGTATGGTAGAGATGAGACACTAAAGAAAAGAAAAATGAACTTGGTTTGGGTTTCAGTAGTGGTTTATAATTTTTATGTTTAACAAATATAGTGTGTACATGATTTTATTAATATAAAAAAATGATTACATGTTTTTACTACTATAATAAATGCATAGGATTTTTTACTATTATAAGAAATGCATACGTATTTTTAACACTATAATAAATGCATACATATTTATTATAGTTTATAATGCATATGCATTATGGATTGGTAATCATCAAACATGAATTTGAATAACATGTATGCATTATTTCCATTATGTATATGTATTATACAATAATGTGTACACATTACTCAAAAATGTCCACAAATTTTCCCCCAACTCCATGGATTTACCCACATCTTGTCCTATTTTAAGACTAGGGAATGATTATTGTTGCATGAGATTCGTCTTGATGTTGATGATTTTGACATTATAGTGAATTACATGTGGATCAAGTTTTCTCATATTTCACGAAATATTACTCCATTTATACTCATAATAGGGGAAAGGTATAGTATAAGATGTTAAGCATGTTCTAAATATCAAATAATTAATTGTTAAGGTGGGACTTATTGATTAAACATATTTATACACATACACAATTTATTTTATCTAATAATAAGCTTATTTAATTATGTTTTTGTGCAAGAATATACTATTTTTAGTATATTAGGATATGATAATAATAATAATAATAATAATAATAATAATAATAAATGTATCCAAAAATATATTAAATTCAAAAAAAATCTTGTATGGGGGATTGACAGAGGCACCAAAAATTTTCAACACTATAGTTGGTAGGTAAATGAATTAATCCTAACTAAACTACAAAATTTGAAAAAATCAAATTGAAGATATTTTCAACATGCACAAATATAGTATTTATGGATAAAATTGTGTGTAATTTATTTTCCATTATGTTTATGTGTAATTTAATTCAAATCTAGTATATTTTTTAAGAAAATAAAAAAAAACCATTAGCATTAATCAAGAGGAGTCACCAATGAACCAAGCATTAATCTAGTATATTTTGTGTTGGTCATCTTAGGGGTGGATTTTCTTAACTTTTGTAATAACCTATATGCCTAAATTTCATTACCAAGATTAGCATATTCTATAATAAGGAAATTAAAAGCATATAGATTATTTTTTATGCCAATCTTTCCTCCATTTCTTTTATGGCATCCTATATTCTCAAAATAAACCCCACTTTAAAAATAATAGTAGAGGGCATACTATATATCAACCACACATCTCTGAATCTACCATAAAATTTTAAATCATCTAATAATTTATTTACTCCTTTAATTTCTAAAAAAGTCACATAATTTTCATCTAGTTTTCATAAGTAAATGTGCCAATGATTATAGTATCTACTTGATTTATTATATTGCTGATAACACTAGGTCAAAAATTTAAACCATCAAGGCTTAACATAGCAAATATGAACCCATTTAAGTCCTATAATACCCTTCACCACTTTGAAACCTAAATGGTATGCTTGTAATTTTTATTTATTCCATGAGAATTACTAATTTTAGGTTCTTCGGAACTTCCTTATTTCTTGGCTTAAATAAGTGAACCGGTGCCAATAATGAGGGAGGAGATTCCAAATTTCACAACTAGGTATAATCCTATTACTATAGTCATAGATTTAAGCATAGTTATTTTTTTGTAATCCCACTCCTACAAACCAAAATATAGGAGTATTAGAAGAGTCTCAACTATAGTATCCATAATTATAATAGGTAATTTTGGTAGCATTAATTTGAGATTTTAAGTTCTTTCTATGTGTAAAGGGTGGGAAGAGAGATGCTAGATCTCCTTTCCTCCAACTAATGAGTTATCAAAAAACATTGGATGTAGTTTTATTTTATATAAACCATGTAGTTATAGTTTATATAATCCATGTATTGGTTTTATTATCAATAATTCTTCCCCTTTTGAAAATAATTAAAAATTATGAATGAATCATCAAACAAGGTATTAATTTTTTTAGACATTTTTTTCAAGTATGTTTGAACAACAAAGCATCAAAGTCAAGGTTACATCACCATTATGGTGGACTCTTAAGTTATTGATCCTCTTCCCTGTCCTATTATGGCCTCCCTAGGGATGTATAGGGTTCTTTTAGCTATAAATATCAATTTGCATAGATGTATTGATCCTAAAAAATGAGAAAAATATGATCTCAACATTGGGGTTATTTTAGGGGGAAATGTTCATAACATGTACATTAACATTTTTAAAAATAAAAATACCTCTTTTTCATTCTATCATATTTTACACTACTAAATTTGTCTTTATTGGGTTGGCCAATGCAAAATCTATAAATAACAAACACCTCTTGTATACACTCACATGTTATTTATCATGTCCTAGTGTGAACCAATGCACAAGAGCTCATAAAGCCAAGGTAAGAAGTTATCATTTCTAAAAAATAGCCAATTACATCAATGAATAGTCTATAGTTCTATTTTTTCCAAATTTTATAAATGATTCATCTAATGATAGTCACTAGTAGCATCTCTAGACTCCATAACCATAAATACCTTAAGTTCTATTTGACTTTCACACTACAATTAGAAACCATGATGAAGACTAGAGTCTGACCATATAATAAAGAAGAGATGGAAACCATTTGAAAAGGAACCATTTGACAATAAGATGGCTAGTACTTCCTCTAAGGGAAATTAGGAACCCACAAAAGATCAAATAGGTCTATAATAATTAACAACTAGTAACAAACACTCTCAACTTTTAAATAAATATGCCTATAATGTCTAGTTTAATTTTTTTTTGAAGTCCAAATTTGACTTTTTTCAAGTGAAAACTAAAACTAAATGCATTTATAGAAGTGGATATAGCTAGGAAATGTTAGGAGCCCTATGGATATTCTCAAATACACCTAAGACATATCTAGGAGTATCTAAAAGGATATAAAAGTTTATTAGACGTATCTAAGAATGATCATATATGGATTCATTTTTTATTAGTATCATATCAGTATCTTATACCCTATATATTAATATCCATCAATGTAGGTTGTACAACATAATAAATTTTATTACAAGAGAATATTATATACAATTTTTCCATGTATGACTAACTCTTGACCCTTAGAGAACCAATAATTGACATTAAAACCCCATTCATAGCTAGGTAGAAAATATATTCATACTTTAAAAACTCTATATAACATTATTTACTTACCATAATATAACATTTAAAACCATAAAATCAAACATTTACAGCTCATTTCATCTATATAGTCATTTTTTTAAGCAACAAATAATGGCTGCCATTTTAACTTACACAGACTATTTATAACATTATTTATTTAAGTAACCAACAATGGATAAAATTTCACCATACTTTAGTTTTGATAGGGAAAATCTATGTAGATGAGGTTTTTGATTGAAGCTTAGGCTCATCTGAATAATTTCCATAGTCTTATTGTGATGTAAGTGTGACTGTGAGTTAGATTGCACATACTTATAGATGTAAAAAACAATGTTTATTATTTAATGTTATAGATAGTAATTCTTCAAGAGGTGTTATAATAGTAGTTGATGTTTATTTTTTACTTTTTTCAAATCACCATGGTAAAAAATGATAAAGGGAAGAATCCATTTTGTAAGTCACAAATGGACCCTAAAAAAGGGGTGTGAGATTGATTGACATACCTATAGATGATATTATTTTATTATGTATCATCCTAGTCTTATACACTTTGAAAACTCATACCTTTACTATTCCTCTTAGTTCTATACATGCCTTACTTTTGCAAGCCTCAAATCTGCTCTATCTTTTACCCCTTAGTCTATTTCTTAATCCAACCAACCTTATACTAATGACATGGACATTCCATCTTGCTTAGAATGCTTAAAATGTAATTATCTTACACCTCTTCAAGCTCTGAGCATGTGTCTTCTCTCCTTTTCTTTGGACACTAACATCTAAGATAGATAGTAGCATGGATGTTATTGTCCTAACCTACTATAGTTATATAGTTCCCTAAAGTCATCAAATTTGAAAATTAAATATATCATAATGGATGGCCTAAGGTATTTAATTTGAGTTATATACTAATAGGATTCATATAAATACAATATCAACCCTCAATCATTCTACACCTATGAAATCTAGTTATCAGACCAAAAGAGCACTCAAGAACTCAATTTAGTAAAATCTTTCCTATTCTACCCTATTATGATATCAGTCAAAGGAATAACCCATATATAGGTATGAAGTACTAAATAAGTAGTCATAATTTCATATTTACCAAATTATAAGCTATTTCATTATTGTACTTACTTTACATACATTGCATGATGCACACACAAGCCAACATGTACTAGTGAACTACATGAGTCTGAGGCCTCTTCTAGAGTATTTGATATGTAATAAGTGCCCTTGATAATGGGATTATTAATTTAAACTTTAAACCTTATGCCTAATAACCCATTTTTCCACAAGGTCACATTGGAGATGAAAAGCTAGGGTTTTACCATTTCATTAGGAACAATAGTCCATGACCTAGATTTGAAAGCACTAGAGTGAAGGCAAAGCCAAACCTAAAAAAATATAGGTGATCACATCTTATTTGACTAGATATTTCATATAGTACATTAGCATCGATGTAATTATCCCAAGATAATGCAAGTGTCTAGAGATTCAGATGCACCAGATCTAGAATCTGATGATTGATCCAAAAATGTCTTCCTACCTATTTTCTGCCTGTACCAGATACAACACTGTGTTAGCATTAGAAACAAATAATTACTTGATGTTATGTCATTTATATATCTATCATAATTGTATTTTCCATTAATATCCTATATCAATTTTATAAATTTAGCATATGGTACATCTAAATTTAACACATTAATTGGCCTACTGTAGATATGATATTCACCCTTGTGCCCTATCACTTTTATATCCATAACTTATCTACCTAATTAGGATTCCAAAATACAAATTAGGGTAAAAATTGGGTAAACATGACATGTAAATATGAAACCATAGGCCACTTAGGGTTTTTTTATTGATTTATTATGTTTCAAATTTAAATTTTTCATTTGTGAAGCAATGGGAAATGTTAGTGTAAAAAATCAATTCCAAATGGAGGATGAAGAAGAATGATTAATAATCTCATCAATAACAAGGGATTAATAGATGCATGTTTTTATGTTAAAAAATATTGAATAAGCAAAAAATATAATACCAAGGTTGCCTCACCTAGTAATGGTGAATCTATAGAAGGTACTATAACTCAACCCACACTAAAAATTAATACATATAATGGGGGCATGGATTATTTGTTCCAACCTTTGTTCCCTAAAACTACTATAGATACATATATTATGAACTTACCCATTATTTAAACATAAATACCAATTTCAATGATTATTAATACTAAAAACATGTTTTCAACCCCTTTGGTGACTACTTAAATTGTTAATCAAAATCCCACTAGTCCTACAGTTTAATCACTCCTTCAATTTGTAAATACCTTGTAGGATAAGGTTACAAGCATTGAAAAAAATAATTCAAAGTCTTCACATGATATAGATTATCATGATGTGTTGTATAATCCCATTGCACGATAGATCTTTTTGCACCCTTTTTCAACTAGATTTGTTGCACCTAATTTCACATTTTATGATGGCAAGGGTGATCCTCAACAACATCTTCAAACCTTATATGTGGCATGCCTTGATTATGTTTCTAATGATGAAATTTTAACCAAATTATTTCCAAGGAACCTAAAGGACTATGCTTTTGGGTGGTTTTATGACTCACCTCTCCAATCCATGAAAGCATTCAAACCTCTTTGAGATCAAGTTTTGGCACAACTTTCTATTAACATTATCAAAAAGGTTTCTTATTCTCAAATTAAAAATATCAAATAAGGATCCAATGAACTAGTCAATGAATGTGTCTTGAGATATAAGACAATGATAGCCAAAAATACCAATTTTATGGTAGACAAAGAGTTGCAAGACATATTAAATAAAATTTTACTTACTCTTTTGCATGATTCTATAATTTTTAAATAGTTTAAATCTTTCAATGACTTATGCCATTTTGTATAGGACTGTGAAATGAATCTTATGTCATTGATTAAGCTCAAGTATGTATCAAACACACTAACTACATCTACATCTAGTATAAAATTTACAATTAAACCAAGTTATAAGGTAAAACTTCTTGAGCCTAAAAAGGAAACAATCACCATGGTTAACATAGTTTCACAACAACATAATTAGTTTATCCTATCTAATGTACCAAGGAGATAGTTTACATTTTTACCTGAGCCTCCTAATTCATTACTCCTATGGTTTCTAGAGTGTAATATTATATATCTCTCTCCTATAAAAGTTGATATAAATAGACCTTTTCCCAAAGGATATGATGAAAATTCTTATTATGACTATCACCAAGGCCCTAGGAATTCTAAAAATAGATGTTTTACCTTAAATCATAAAATCTAAGACCTCATAGATGAGCAATAGATTACATTTGATGATCCTCTAAAGGAATCTGGTTCACAACCTAGTGATCATCATAAATAGAAAATATTAAACAATCCTTTTCAAGAACATTCCAAAAAAGAACCAAAATTTCAAATGGCATATAATGCACATTCTCATCCATCATATTATGGACACCCACCTTATGGGGTCATTGGTATTTACACGAGACATACACCTCATATGAGTCAAAAACCTACCATTTTTATTTTGATGATAATGAAATTAAGGATGATGACTCTGATATTAATTCTCTATTCATTTTAGCATACTTTGATAAAAACCCCATCCATAATGTTATTATTGATAATGGTGCAAGAGAAAATGTTTTCACCATGACATTACTTATGCATTTGGGTTATACTCATCATGATTTATACCCCTCTAATAGATTAGTCAAAACATTTGATGGGACCTCCCATAATATTATTGGTGAGACTAATCTACCTTTATAGTTTGGTCCTACACATGTGGTTACTACATTCTTAGTTATATCTTATATGTGTGTATTTGAAATTTTATGGGGATGACCTTGGATACACAATCTTTGAGTAGTAACTTTTACAGTGAATATGTGTATTACATACATTCATACCAATAAGGAATTATAGTTTTTGGTATTTCATATGATCTTCCTCTTGAATAAGATAAATTCATACCCAAGTAGTTAATTATCAATAATGTTAAGGTTAATACATCATAAAAGGGTAAGCAAGAAGCAATCCCCTGTACTAGGTGGCCTGTACTTGAGATACCTTTATATTAGAGATAGATAGTGGGTTCCATGAACTCCTCATCTTTTATGCACCATATTCAGATATCCAAAGTACTTAAATATTCCTACTATTGATATTCCAAATAAACCATAGAGCACACAAAGATGGGTTCCACAAACCCATATTTATTTTATTGGTACTTCATGACCCCACAATCTTATTATGCATATTTTGAGCACCACATATACTGTAGTGACATATATTGCACTTATACATGTTCCTTGATAGTACCACCCATTTATTGCTCCAGGATTTGAGTGAGAAGATACCTATGATCACATATTGGATCAGGTCATAGGATGATCTTGTCTTATCTCAAACTACTAAAAAAAATAAATCAATAAAAAACATTCAAAAAGATAAAAACATTTTTGACACCTACATTTTCTATTGGCTCCTTGGCCTCTATGTGTTAGTTTCATGTCGAGAATTATCATATCATTTAGTCCTACATACACATGCACAGGAATACATAGATATGTGATACACTTATGGGTTTTGGGATTTCCTTCTACTCATATAACTAGGATGTTGGGGGCATTCATCTTCTATGATCTTGATACACATAGGTTATATGATTTGATGATTACTCTACACTATAATGTTTGAGCTTACATATGTAGTTACACATGCCTATTATCCATGATTATAAATTGCACATGGCACTTGATATCTATGTGATTGACATTTTTTTTCTAAAACATTAGATCCATGGGATACTATGACATGTTTATGATAGTTGCTTATGAGTTTCCTTTACACACTTCTTTGAGTGTTTTGCCTTGGTATTATCTTGCTTTTTTAAGAATTTGAATATGTTCTATTTTATACAACCCTTGTGCCTATGTTTGAATTATTAGACATTTAAATATGTTATTAATCATTCTATGGACATTTAAATATGTCATTCCTTGATTTTGTGTACATTTGAATATGGCATGTCTATTAAATTTTATGGCATTTGAACATGCCCCTTGTTTGTAGTCTCTTTGGACTATTACCTTTTGACTTGATTTTGAGTGATCTTGTGTGTGTGCTTGTTTTCTTGTTGATCTTGTAATATGAATATATTTATGTTTCCATGATATTTATCATGAATCTTATTTATACATGTGATCATAATAGTTTTATGTGCTTCAATAATAAATTTTCTTGGACATGTCTCCTTCTATATGCTACATGGTTACATTCGTAGATTTATAGTTGTCTTAAAAATTTTGAGTTGATCTAACTACCAGGTACTATTTTTCCCTCACCTCAAGGGGGGGACATATTAGTGGGTATATGTTACGGTGACATGGCTTACACATTTTCAAAATTATTATATTTATTTTTGGCATGCTTTGGAATCATGTTCTCCACACTCACACAGTATATGGTACTTACACTAGTTTATAGATTCAGTGGGGGCATGTCATATGGACATGGCTTCCACACTTTCAAAATTTCAGATTTAGTATGGGCATGCTTTTGAAGTATGTTCTCCACACCTAATCAGTATTCAACATCTCTAGTTTACAATGGGGGTATGTTTTGGAAACATGTTCTCCACATTGGCACTTATATCAATTTTAGATTTTTCCATATATAGTGAGGGCATGCTTTGGAAGCATGTCCTCTACACACATTATTTTTTGAATTTTCCAAAGTACATAATTATATGATTCTTATTCACATTTTTGGCATAATTATATACATGATACCGTTGTTACACATATTTTTTGCATGAGACAAATCCAAGGTGCATATGTTATGTAACATGTGCCTAATATTGTAAAACACAAATCAAATTAAGATTTCAAAACTATTAAACATACTAATACCCCACATACTTTTAAAAAATTTAGAAACCCAATCTAATTTAGTAGTTGGATCACCTTTTGACATGGTTGGGGTGATTAAATCACTCAATCTTGCCAAGTTTTCAGTTTAGACTTGATCATCTAAACTCACCAGGTTATGAGTATCATTGGGTTGCACAACTGAGCTAATCTTAACTTCCATATGGGAACTCAATTTTTGATTTAAATTTGGGGGCATGTGATTTATAACCCCTCTCTCTCTATCTCCTAAGATATATGCACTTTAAATATTTACGTATATTTATCATAATCTTAGTTTTAGAGCCTTATAATGATATATATTTTGCAAATATAGTTTACTAATAGGAAAGGTAGTTACATAGACACATAGGTGTACTCCTAAACCTTTATCATATAATTTAAATATATTTCAAGTACTTTTGCCTAAATTATATGCACTGATTATACACTTTAACTTACTCTTGGTTGCAGGTCAGTCACCAGTAAAGCACTCAAATTCAACTCAAGCAAAGATAAGGTGTGTATACAACCTAGCTACTTATTCCTTTCCTTTAAACTATTAATTTCATTTATATATTAAAAGAAGAAATGTAGATGATAGTATATGATAGTGTATCACTTTAATCTTATATACTTGGAAAACACATACCCTATTTGTCCCTCTTAGTTATACACATGCCTTGCTTTTGTAAGCCTAACATTTTCTCTATCTTATGCTCCTTGGCCTACCTCTTAGTCTAAATATAATTATATTGATGGCACATAAATCCCATCTTGTATATAATTCTTAAAATTTACTTATCTTACACCTTTGCAATTTTTGAGCCTGTGGCTACTCTCTTTCTCCCTAGACACTAACATTTAGGATAGACAATAGTGTCAATGTTACTACCTAACCAAACACAAGTGTTCGGTGACCTAAAGTCATCCAATTTTAAAATAAAATGTGTTAAAATGGCTGGCCTAAGTGATTTAATATGATTTATCTCTCGATAGGATTGGTATAAACACAATATCAACCCTTATTCATTTTGAACCTACAAAACCTAGTAATTAGACCAAAAGAGCACTCAAGTTACCAAAAGCTTTTCTATTGTACCCTATTCTAATATCAATCAAAGGAAAAACCTAGCTATATAACTAGAGTACTAAAAGAACATTTGTCAGGTCATATTTTCTAAGTTACAAGCTAGGTCACTATTGTACTTATTTTACACACATTACATGATCCATACCCAAGCTAATAAGTAGGGGAGAACTACATGAGTTTGAGGCCCTCTTCTATAGTATTGGATATGTAGGTATCATTATTGATAATGAGGTCATTTAGGTCAGCTTGATACCATGTTCCCACTAACCCATTTTCTTTCAAGTTCACATCAAATATAGAAAGCTAGGGTTTTACCATTTCACCAAGAGTGACAATCTATGACCTCGATCTAAATGCACTAGAGAAAGGGAAAAACCAAACCCAAAATCATCTAGGTGGTCACATCTTATTTGAGTAGATATTATGTATATGACACTAGCTTCAAACTCATATACTAGTGTTGATAAAACTATTCTAGGTTGACACAAGTATTCAGATAGTCAAAGGCACCAGATCCAAAATTTGATGATTGATCTAGAAATATCTTCCTACCTAGTTTTTTCATGTACCAGATCCAACACCGTGTTAGTATTAAAAAAAATTAAGTACTTTATTTTATGTCATTTATATATCTAGCATATTTGTAGTTTCCATTAATAATTTATCTCTATTTTATAAATTTAGTATATGGTACATCTGAGCTTAAAACATTAATTTGCCTAGTGTATGTCTAATATTCACCCTTGTACCCTATCACTTTTATATCCTTAAATATATCTACCAAATTAGGATTACACAATCCAAATTAAGGTTAAACAATACCTAACTCCAAGGAGGACAATGATGTTATAAATACAAAATAACAAATTAAATTGAATCTAATTTAAATGCCAATTTTAAATCATAATTTATGTTGCTCTAGTTTTCATTATTTTTTATGAGGAAATAATATTTCTTTATCCCAATCCTAATCCATCATAAGTAATTGAGTAGAATGTTGAAGCTAATGGAAAGAAATTATTACATCAAAGAAAGTTTCCTTCAGAAAATCATGGATAGATAATGAAATGCAACAAGCAATAAGGGATACTGAGGGAAATGGACTACCCATAAGAACTATTTCAGCCAAATAGGGGATCCCTCTAGGTACGTTGACAACCTAGTTGTGGGGTCTCACAATAACCAAATCCCAGTGAACCCTATCCATTCTAACAAATGAAGAAGATATAAGAATTGTTCAATGGTGTAAATATATGACATATATGGGTTATGGGATAGAAATCAAATTCTTGAAATGAAGAGGTAATAGATCTAAGAATTTAAAAAAGCCAATTATAAACACATTCATGATTTGAAAAAGAGAATAACAAACCAACTCATATCAGTTAGACACAATAATCTATTACATTTGATGATGGGTTGAACTTGCCAACACAAGTAAACCAACCATAATGGATGAAAGATGTGGTTTCAATCATGTCTACCTCCTCAACCTCATACCCTTCTAATTTAATTAAATCACTACTACGCAAATTTTAATTATTAACAAAAAAAAAAACACGATTAGAGGAAGATCATCTCAAATCTATAGATTTGGATCCATTGGAAACAAATGTAGAAGACACATAAGAATAACATAATAATGATTAAACCTGAAATCATGTGAGTGAGTTTTTATAAAATTTTCTAAAGCTAAAAATTGATAGGGTTGAAGAGAGATCAATTCACATAAACATTGAAACTATCAGGTTAAACAAACATACACAGATTCTTACATCAAATGACTAGTTACAATTGTTTGAATAGTAAGAAGCACAAAATGAGGAGTTGGAGAAAATAAAAAGAAGGGAAAAAATAAAAAGTAGAGGGGAGGAAGGAAAATAAAATCCTTGAACAAGAAAAGAATTAAACAAAGAAACTTGAAAGGGAGCTAAAAATAGAAAGGAAGGACTTGGATAAGATGAAGTAATAACAAGAAAAGGAGAAAAAGAAGGAACATGATATGCTTAAATAGGAGAAAGATAGGATTGAAATTGAGATGTAGAGGGAAAGATGTCTAAGTAGTCAATAAAATAATATTACTTCACAATTCCCAATTATGTTTTATTACAACATATACAATCCATAATTTGTAAAAGTCACTAATTTTTAAGCCTGCATCCCCTCTTCTCCTACAAACCAAATGTAATTTATTTATTCAATAACTATGCATTTTCATGTATCAACAACCATGCATTTTCCTAATATCCAAGAGTAGCATCCAACTTCATATCCTACACATGTTACTACTTCAAACCAAATGCATTTTTTTCATGCAAGTCATATGTACTTTTTTCAGTGTAAATGATCAACATGCCATGTACACCCCCAAAGGATATTGTAATAATAATTATTTCTATAAAATAAATTAGTGAGACACCACATAGTTTTGAAGAAGAATTCATCTTTCTTATAATATAATAAAATTTTATACGTGGTAAGATGATAATATAAAATGACTTTTGATATGAGAAAATTTCATATAATGTAATGAATTGGGTCCTATGATAAGTAGATATCATGTATCATATATATGGAAGTGGGTTTTTTGTGCAGTCTATATTCATATCAAATTTTAATGTTATTTGGAAGCGATGGTTTGATCCTATCATAGTAATAGTTGGTACTAATAAATTTTTAAGATCTCATGCATACTCAATATATTTGTAATGTTCATGTTCTATGAATACAACTCTGGTCCAAGATTATTTTAATATCATACATTTTTGTATTTTAATTCATTTACTATGTTCTTCATCGCTATGTGATTTGCTAATTGTAACACTATAATTTATATATGTATGTTCACAAACATGTATATTTATGCATGTGTATACATAAATTTAGGGTAAATATATGTATATATATCATACATATATGTGTGTGTGTGTGTGTACACACACACACACACACACACACATGTATATA
>JARHVA010005796.1:725000-745000 GCA_037957365.1 Torreya grandis
AAATATCCTTGGTAGGAGATATCAAAATCACTTATAGGAAAAAAATTAAAATTTTTGCACCCATTATCCCCTTATATCTTCACCCAATTTTTCATGATATAAATCTCAAGGTAGACCTACTTTCTCTATCTCCATTTTTTCCAAATGGACCCAATTAGGCCTAATGCAAGCCCTCAATACTCGATACCATACAAGGCTATACATTACCACTCCAAAACATTAAAATTTATATATGGGACATTAAATTAGTTATGTTTTCGAAGTTTCAATTTATTCCAATGGATAAAACTCAAGTTATTAAAGTTTTTCACTTTCTAGCCCTGGTTTGCACATACATAGGCTTGAGGAGGCCGAGGGTTTACAAAAATACATGTTTTTATCTCAAGAGTGTTTCAAATAAAAATAATTCCTTTATTAGTTCTTCCCCATCATTACTCAACCCCTATAAGTTTTTTTTTCTATTAACACCTAAAACATTCGCTCTAGGTGAACAACTCTCTATGGGAAACTTTACAGATGTGGGACTCAAATGCGGTCTATAAAGCAACCTATGAGGTTTTATAATCTGACTATTCAAATAAATTTGGGCATGAAAATGTATAATAATCAAATTCAAAATAAAATTTAAATAAACTAACTAGGGTGATATTCCAAGATATTTAAAGTATTGACCTATAATTATATAAAATAACTTAAATCTTCGAACATCACAGACTATTAAAGGAGCATATGTATTAATTAAAGTTTATAATACCATAAAGAACCAATAATATAGAATCAAATAAAGGAAACAAAAAATATAAATAAATTTCCACTCATTTTGACATAGAACATGAAATCCTCTTCATTATTAGGTGGAGAATAAAATATAAAAGGCCTCATGGGCACAATATACAATATTCAATCCTACCCATGAATGGAACCTACTAAGGTCATAGCATGAAAAATTATAAATAATTATACTTCTATTCTAAAACTCTACTATTACAAATGGATGCTCTTTAATAATAGAAAAAATAATTATTCATCTACTAGCCCTTTAAAAAAAAAGAGCTATGCTTATGTAGGCACAATGGCCTCTTGGGGAAATGACACCTAGAAATCTTGGAAATCATGCTCATGATGATGCCATTGCAACTAAATAAGGAACTCTAACTCATATGTTTTCAAAATAATGGATATGGTGTAACCTCCTTGCCTTATGATTCCCTATGACACTTAGAAAGAGCACTATATCGACATGTGTTTGCATCTGAAATTGCCTCTAGAAATCTTGTTAGGAATGGGCCCTTTAATTTGATCCAATGTGAGGTTATCACTTGTCACTCTCATAAGAAATCATGAACTTGATTATACATTTTTCTCTCTTTTGGGCCATCACAATCTTTCTTGGACATGCATCACCTTTTGACTGCTCTTGAGAACCTTATTGATAGATGTTGGCAACTTTGTATTAAATGTGCAACTTAGAGTAGAGCCATGCATTTATCTTGGAGGTAATATATCAATATTGGATACAACCTTATGGGATGACATGTGTCATCATCTCATGAGCTCTCACAAGCTTCAGATTAGATGGTCTAGGTGTACCCATATGTTGATCAGTGATGGATCTAAAGGAGGTACATGACATCATCTCATGGGCCTAATGGGGACATGTGTCATCTTGGTGGGTTTTCAGAGGAGTCATTTGGATTTTTAGAGATGATTATCATGGGCATGACACATGTCCTTTAGATGGACACTTGTGGCTCTCATAAGGGGCCTCAAATAGCTTTACACCATTGAGTCTTAGCCCAGATGGTTCAAGCACTTCCACATGTCAATCTCAAAAGGATCTCATAAATCTTGTATCTAATGATTCAGGAGCTTCCATGTTGATCTAAGTCACATTGAAAAGAAGGACATGGCATCTCAAAATATGCTTGGGTTGTAATTGGGACACATGACATCATTTCATGGATTTCTAGATCATATTAGGATGTATGGCAGATCAGATTTGAATGGACTTACTCGTAAGATAAGGTATTTTTACATGTAACCTAGGGATTTAAATTCCAATGGCTATTTGAATTATGAGCTCTTAGGATGACAACACATGTTATATTTTGGGTTTGATATATTTACTCCAAGTGTCATGTATAGAGTACCTTCCTTTTAGCCAATGGTGTAGCTTGAAGTTTTGACACTAGAGAATTGTGCCGTAAATAATCACCATGGTGACACATGGCATGCTATGGAACAAGTGTTCCTTTCAAAATCCTATCTATAATTTGATGTCCAATAAGGCATTACAAACTACTACGTTTAAGTTGGCATCCTTGAAACATGATTGTTTCCTTCTCATTGTAACCACATAATGGGCCCTGCTCATTACTCCATCAGCAAATAACACTCCTATAAGCTCTGATAAAAATAAGCATGCCTTGGATAAGTATTGGTGCACCACGTGAAGATCTAGCACTAATTCTAGGAAAACTGAGAACTTCTTCATGATAAGTGAGCATCGAGCTTCCACATGGTAGCTATGGAAGGAATTTGATACTTGGACAAGAATGAATAAGGAGAACCCAAGGGAAAAGAGGAGGCCAAAATAACTACCAAACTCACTGAGGACACCTGTAACAAAAATTGAACTGCTTTAAAACTTTAAAATGTGGATTTACTATCCATAATTCATGGAAACTTGTAGGGGAATCCACTTGCAGATGGAAGAACCTAAAATTATGGTTTTGTGTACCAATGGATCCTGCACTGGGGTGCACATCAAGAACTCTTAGTATGCATGAACCATCATTTATTTATTACATATACCTACACTTGACTGTCTTGGGTGTGGGCATGGATAGGGGGTATCTGTGGAAATTTTTCCTAAAGCACCTGAAACCCTGTAGGTGCACAACTCTTCTATAGGGCCTTTGTGAGTTCTATGTAAGCTATGGGTGACTTAAAAAGTCAACACTTATGGTGACCTCTATGGGCCACTTTTCCTACTAAGCATGCATTTAGTAGCCTTTAAATCAATCCATTGGGTACATAATCATCTAAGGTTTAACCTATTTGGCCTATGCCTAAATAAACTGAACTGAGTCCTACCGTCAATAAAGCAAAGGGAAGAGAACAAGAAATATATGTGTGAAACTCAATTAGAGGAAAATGAAACTAAATTAAGACTATATGTTTCTCTACATTTTTTGATTTTTACATTTAGAAAAAAGAAGAAACTAAAGGTTAAGGGTCGGGGGTTTGATTGATACTCGGATTAAGTTACGCACCATATCCAAGCAATGTAGGAGCTCCTCTTTGGCTATGGAGGAAACACCTGTAGATAAGAAATAAACTCAAATAAGGAGAATGTTAGAGAAAGATATGGTGGACTGCCAAGCTACATGCTCGGTCCCGGAAGCGTAAAGCTCTGTAAGGGATGATAGTCCACTGTTTAATGAAAAGAGATTTGTATAAAATGAAATGGTGAAAGACTAAGAAAGAGAAATATAGATAATGCATACCTATTCTCTGTAATTAGTCTGTCATAGTCACTGATGTTGGTAATCCTACCGAGGTTGATTTGTCAATGATGCTGACATTGGTTATGTTACTGATGTCAGTAGGGGCAATGGGCCTTAAACAGGTTTCAAGTTTATGTCTATGGTCGATAGAGGAGTCTGGAAGTTTAAATGTTTGTGCAAGGTTGTAGGAAAGTGAATAGGGTCTGAGGAAGGGCAAAGGTAGAGGGTAAGTGTGAAAAGAGGATAAGGATATGGGGAAGGCTTTTTAGCCTCTCCGCAGAAGAAGTCGGGTCTAGTCTCAATAGTTCTTAGAAATAGCAAATGGAAACTAATTACCAATGTATTTTAAATTACTAAAATGAGATAGAAGAATACTTAGCTCTTGCTTGGTGAAGAACCAGAGGTGTTAGAATGCTTATTCCTATTGTGGCTGATTTTGAGGTCCTCGTGCAATGTTCCAATCCAATCTGGAGTGACTTGTGCAGAGTTTTTGTAGCCAGGAGAGCAAAAGTCGAAGTATGATGCTTGGTCTCAAAAGTGCGTGTGTCGATATGAAAGAGTTCAAGGGTGAGAGAGAGAGGGAGAGAGGCTAACTCAATGTTAAAACTTAGTTTATGTAACTGATGTCAGTGATCCTACTGGCATCGATTGACAGTTGACCGACGTCGGTGGCTAGAGAATGGGTATAAGGGCTATTTTTAGCCCTTTGCCCATTTCTCCATCTGCCAAGTGCATTTGCCATTAGAGAATGGTCAAAAGATGGGTTTATTAGGCATGAGAGTTAGTTAGGAGGTTGGAATGGAGTGAGAATAGGTCTTAGGTAGTTAAGATTAGATGACCTAGTCTCAGGCTGAGTCATAGGGTAAGAAATGGTCTTAGGGCGAGGTGTCCAAGTCAGGTGTCTAGGCGAGGTGTCTAGGTGAGGTGTCCAAGGTGAGGTGTATAGGTGAGGTCATTAATTTAAGATAAGTAATTTATTTTAAATTAATAAAGTGTGTAAGGGACCAAGGAGAGTCGACACAATTTTGGTGTCTACATTTGCCCCTTTTTGTCTTGTTGGTTGTTTTGACAAACTGCAAAAAAAAAATAGGAGTAAGTTGCCCCAGGTATGGGATAAGGTGTAGGTTGCCCCAAGTATGGGATGAGGTATTCCACTTCAAAGCAAGAATCAAGAGAGGGTAACCCGAAATTAGGTGCCAATTTGATAGATGGTGGATGGGTATGGTGAAGTTAGAGTGTAAATGCTGCAATAGTTAAGATTACACGTATACCACTTCATGTGATAGGCAGGTCAAATTGTCAAAGGCAAGGTCGAGGAGCACTAAAATTGAATTAACTAGTCCCCAAATTATTAGTGGTATCTAATTGGGTTAAATCGATCAAAGCAGTGGCTCCAATGGTTGAGGATGACTAAAATCAAACTAACTGGGCCCCAGCTTATTAGTCGTAGTTGATTGGGTTAGATCAATCAAAGTGGTATCTCCAATGGTCATTGTGTTCCAAGTATCTGGGTTAGGAAGTTCTCTTGGAAAACATGAAAATATCACAAATATTGGGGATCAACTTGGTCATGATCTAACAATACGTGTGAGGGTCATAATGTGGGTGCGTATAATTTGCTAACTATTCGTGAGGTAGCATATATGCAATCAAAACAACCAAGGCAAAATTGTCTCAAAAGTGGTCATGGTCTGAGGAGATAGTTGAGATCTCCAAGGTCATTGGTCGAGTTGGGATAAGATATAAGTAATCTCAAGTATTGTTTATTGTGGTCAGGGAGATGTATGTGATCTTCAATGTGTCCCATGAGAAGTCTAAGGTGGCTTCTACAATGTCAGCGCTAGTTGTTTGGTCATGATTTTAGGCTGGTTTAGATAGTTGGTCTATTAGGGAGATGAACCAATGAATGGTTGAGCTAACCTCAGAAGACCCCATGTCAACTGAGTCTGCCTACATAGCCCATGCGAGGGCCTCAGGCCAATGTAGTTCTCCCCAAAAGGGAAGAAGAGGCTAGGTTATGGATTGGATTTGACTAGGTTAAGTCATGGTTAAAGGTTATATGGTTGGTCCATCAGGTAGATGAATGAATGAATGGCCAACATCATTAGGGAGACGAATGGGCAAATGGCTGAGCTAACCCCATAAGATTCCATGTCAACTGAGTGCTACCTATATAGCCCCTATTTTATGGGCCTCAGGCCAATGTAGTTCTCCCCAAAAGGGAATAAGAGGGTAGGTTATGGATTGGTTTTGACTAGGTTAGGTCATGGTTAAAGGTTATATGGTTAGTTCATCAGGTAGACGAACGAATGACTGGCCAAGCTAACCTCAAAAGATCTCATGTCAACTGAGTGCTGCCTACATAGCCCCTAATTTAAGGGCCTCAGGCCAATGTAGTTCTCCCCAAAAGGGAAGAAGAGGGTAGGTTATGGATTGGTTTTGACTAGGTTAGGTCATGGTTAAAGGTTATATCGTTGGTCCATCAAGTATATGAACGAACGAATGGATGGCTGAGATAACCTCAAAAGACCCTATATCAACTGAGTGTTGCCTACATAACCCCTATTTTAAGGGCCTCAAGCCAATGTAGTTCTCCCCAAAAGGGAAGAAGAGGATAGCTTATGGATTAGGTTTGACTAGGTTAAGTTATGGTCAAAGGTTATATGGTTGGTCCATCAGGTAGATGAACGAGCGAATGGCTGAGCTAACCTCAGAAGACTACATGTCAATAAAGTGCTACCTATATAACCCCTATTTTAAGGGCCTCAGGCCAATGTAGTTCTCCCCAAAAGGGAAGAAGAGGGTAGGTTATGGATTGGTTTTGACTAGGTTAGGTCATGGTTAAAGGTTATATGGTTGGTCCATTAGGTAATTGAATGAACGAATGGCCGAGCTAACCTCAGAAGACCCCATGTCAACTGAGTGTTGCATACATAGACCCTATTTTAAGGGCCTCAGGCCAATGTAGTTTTCCCCAAAAGGGAAGAAGAGGATAAAGAGGTTGATAGGTTGTATTGGTCATGTTAGTGTTGTTAGCATTTCCCATATGTATGATGGTACATGCTTGAAATGATGAATGCATGATGATGTTACAGCTTTTTCCATATTATGTGATGGTGTATTTTGTAACATTGGTGATGTGGCTTTTCATCCCTAGCAATTTTCCATATTAGTGATGGTGTATGCTAAGAATGAAATGAATAATGATGTTATAGCCTTTTCCATATTGTGTGATGGTGTATTCTATAACATTGGTTATATGGTTTTTCATCCCTAGCAATTTTCCATATTAGTGATGGTGTATGCCAAAAATGAAATGAGTTTATTTATGCTTTAGTAGGTTTCCATATTGTTGATGATATGTGATTGACATAAATTGTGTTTGGTTGTTAGTTTCTATGTGTATTGTTTTCCATAGAAACTAATGTGAATGGGCTATGATAATTTATATAACACAAATCGATATTTGCATTAAATAAATCATGATGTTATGTTAGAGGTTTGAAAAATGTTTTGGTTGTCATGTTATTGGTTTGGTTTGGTTGGTTTTAGGTTTGGTTAGAAAATGATTTGGTTGTATGTGACTGGCATGTGACGAAATGTGAGAAGTGAAAGGCGTGTTGCTCTTTCATTAACAAGGACTATAATGATAGCATAGATAGGGTTATTGTAAACAAAAGCCCTGTTCATGAATTACGTCATTGACCATTGGTTTTTGTTAGAGAAGTATTCGAATCACTTGACATTAAGTGAGCTCAAAATCCCTTGGGTAAGAAATGGTCTTAGGTGTGATTAGGTGATATGTCAAGATAGCGTAACACTTTTTAGAAGCGATAACTTTGCCCCTTTTATAAGTGACCTAGAGAACGACTATAGACAAGACCATGACTTAAATAGTTTCTCAGTCAATTTTTTTTCGGTAGATTGATCAATGCGGGAAGTCTACTTGGGGATGTTGTTTTATTTTGTGGTCATTTGAAGCTGATCAATGCAGGAAGCTTCTGAGATGGTGCTATTTATGTAGCAAAATTTAGGCATAGCCATCCTTCAAGGGAATTGTCTATAGTTTGCCTTGTATGGTTAAATGTCTTTTGAATAGCTATCCTTTAAGGGGGTAGTCTATTAATTACAGCAATGATGCAGCTGTCCTTCGAGGGAGCAGTCTACATTTATAGTTTATGACCTTTGTATAGGCATCCCAGTTTTATGTTTTTGTTTGTTGACTGAACTTTTAGTCATGGACTAGACTATAGAGGTTTAGGGGTTCCCTTTTATTAAAACAAAGCATTAATGCAAAAAGGGTTAACTAATGTTTGTAGGGAAAAAGGATTGAAGGAATAGGAATGAGGATGATAAGGGTTACTCAAGGGATGAGCTCAAGTTAAACATCAAATGAAAAATTACTTGATTAACAGTAAAATGGTCATAGATGTAAGGCATTAAGGGGCTCAGGTTCTGGTCAGTTTTTGAGGGAAGATAGATGATAAGTACCTAATCCATACTTGTGTGTTATGATATAAGGTCCAAGTTAATTAGGAGAAAACTTGCCCCATTTGCTTCTTTCCATATTTGTCACATGTTGGGTTTTTTTAAGGACGAGATCTCTAATTTTGAAATCTCACTCTTTCAGATTTTTGTTGTAGGCATGTTTTGGTCGATGTTGGATGTGAAGTTGGTTAGTATGTTGTTGGCATTTGGTACTTGGTTGATGCTTGGTTGAGGTCGTGATAGTCAGTACAAAGTCAAATTCCCCCAGTTGTTTTTGTGATAGGGATAATGTTTGACACCCATTGCTGATAATCAATGGGTTGGATAAATGAGACAAAGAGAAGATGATGAAGCTCCTCTTTGACAAGGAGTGTGATGCAAGGATGCATCCTATGAAGCTTTTGCCTGACAGGTTTAGTTATAGAGAGCGAGTTCCTGATCTTTTAGGTTATAGTCTAGAATCTCAGAATCACTGACGGTGATGGAGGCAATGGTGGCTAATGATTTGAATAAAGCAGCCAGTGGTCGAGGGTCTTTAGGTTGGACCTCTACTGCCTATAAATATTTAATCAAGGCATGGTGATGTTGTGGAGAGCTTTATATTAGGTCATACAAAGACACCTTCATAGGGGTTTGGTGAAGTTGTTTCACCATGGAGCCACGAATTGCCCCAAAAGATGTTGGTTGAGATGTGTTGAAGATAGAAATATTGGGTTTTGGTGGTTGAGAAGGCTTGACGAATGGATATGTCCAAGGGATAGAAACCTTATATTTTCCTTTATCCTTTAAGGTTTGTGACCTGGTGGCCACATTAATGGTGTTGATTTTGAATAAAGGGGGAGAAGGTGGTAGAGAGACCATAGTCTGATGATAGGATCTCGATGAAGGTGAGGAGGTTTGAGAGGCATGGGATGGTGTTGATGGTTTGTTGAAAGGGTGGTTAAGAGGATCCTTAATGAAAAGGGTGTCCTTTTTCAAGTGTTGATGAATGACAACTTTAAGAGCATAGCAACGCTCAGTGTCATGCCCAGGTGTGTGATGATATGCATAGATTTGAGTGTCATCAAACCAAGATGGTTTTGTTCTGAGAGGTTGGAATGGTTTAAGAGGTGGGAGACTGATGCTAGAAGACTGCAATAATTGGCGTAATAGCAAAGCATATGAACCTACTAATGTGCTTGCTTGTTTTGTTTTAGTAGGGTTTGACAACTTCTATTTAGGAGTTGTAGGAGTTTTTTGTATCATCTTTTTGTTTGGTGGCATGGCCACTCACGTTGATGGCACTTTCTTGATGAGAGGTGTTGGATTTTTAGAGGAAGTATATGTTTGATGGGTAGAGAGAGTAATGGAGGCGATTTGTTTTTATGAGGTGTTGGAGTAGGGAGCACTCCTATTAAAGTAGATGGATGTGGACCCAAGATAGAGGGTAATGGTGAAGGTGGGGGAGGAGTTCTCCGATGTTGTTTAGCACCCTTCTTGAGTATGGTATGAGGACCACTATTGTGCAGGCCGAGGTTTAAGTCTACCTTCACTTGTGGGTGAGTGAAGTTTGATATAGGGAAAACACCAAGAGATTTAACCTATTTCGGCATGGTAGATGCCTGCGAGGGTTTGGGTTTGGGTGTGGAAGGTTGAGCTTTTGAAGATTTAGAAGTAGAATCCTGACTCTTGTTAGATACGTTGAGGTGATTTGTCACGAAAGGGTCAGCAGTATAAGATGAAGTGGGATGTGTAAGATAAGGAGCTTTAAGTCGCTCCCATAGCGCCTCATGTTTTAGGTTCCTAGAATGGAGAAATCCTAAGTTTTCTACCAATCGAGAAAAGGGTTTAGGTGACGTCATGTGAGGTCTTGTAGTTGGTATTTTAGAGTATTTAGGTAATTACGAGAGTGGAAAAGTGTTAGATGTAGCGATCTCGAGCCAAAGGCGAGAGAAAACCGTTATCGAATCTTCCTCAGCCAAAGTGGGTGAAGTGACAAGTTCTCTCGGTGGAGAAGGGATTGGAGAATGTGGCTCTTCAAGATGATAGAGTGTAGGGATGATCATGCCTTCCATGTGTAGTCAAGGAGTGGGAAAAGTATGATCCTCCATTGGTAATAGGAAGGATGAGGGCGGGGCTAGTGGCGTTGGTATTGTCAAAGCATCCTCCAATATGGGAGAGGTCAAAGTAGACTCTCCTACGTGTGAAAGGGGTGTGGATGGCGGACTATCCTCCATTGGTGGAGGACAAATAAGAGAGGAAGGCTCCTCTAAAGGGTGAAGTAGAGGGATGATGGCCCCTTCTACATGAGGGTGTGGGGTATGCTCTTCCAATGGTAGAAGAAGAGGAAATTTGGGGGCAAGAGGAACAGGTAATGCAGGTTCCTCACAAGGTAGAAGAATGGGTAGAGGAGGTGTTTGATGTCATGGGGGTGATATGGGTAGAAAAGGCTCTTCTACCCATGGTGTAGAAATAGGTTGACTAACCTCTTCAGACTGTGGAAGAGGTTGGTTAGGAATGACAAGAAAGACCGTGTTGATCATGCGTATGTTGTGTTCTTGAGGGTCGTTGGCCATGGTTTGAACATTATTTTGACTAGGGGGATGGTTAGGGAATGTTTGTCTAAAGATATCTATGTTTTGGTTAGCCGACACATTTGTGTTATCCAAAACAAGATCTCCCTTGTCTAGCATGTCTTGGACAATTTTTTTGAAGGTTTTGCAATTGTCGGTGTCATGACCTTTGACACGATGATAGTTACAAAAGTCATTTTTCCTATACCATGTAGGGATGGATTTTGAGGGGTCAAATTGGGGTGGTTAGATTTGAGGGAGGTTGAGGACCCCTTGCTTCACTAATTTATCCAACACGAAAGCGTATGATTCTCCTATTGGAGTGTATTGACGCTGTATATACCGTTGTTGGAATTGTCTTGTGATGCTTTGTGATGTGGAGGGCTCGGATTAGTTAGTTGTGTTAGAAGATGATGAACTAAGTACCATAGAATTTGTTGATCCCTTGGACTTGGAATGGGAGGAAGAAGATTTGGAAGAAGGGTCATTAAATTTTGCGTTGGTATTTTTACTATATAATATGACTCTATCCTCTTTGACCGTGCAGAGTTCAAGATTTTAAGCCATGGTGAAAGCTTTGTCAAATGTGCAGAATGTTTGAACCTACAAAGTGGATGAGATGTGCTTGGCACATGCTCTTGAAAAGAGCTCAATGAGCTCAGGTTGAGGTAAAGAAAAGGAGAGTTGGTTGATCAAACCTCTCCAATGGGCAACAAAGTCAGCTATTGATTCATCGTCGAATTATCTAATAAAATATAGGTCTGTGATGGAGACCTTTTTAGTGATGTTGATTGAAAAGTGGTTAAGGAATAGCTGAGCTAGTTGAGTGAAAGTAAAAAGAGAATGACTGGTAATAGAACTATACCAATCAAGGGCAGCACGAAAGTGACATGGGAAATGTGCAAAGTAATAATGCATCATTATGTGCTATGAGGCAGCAAGCATGTCTAAATGATCATAGATGTTGTTGTGGGTCCTCTTTACTCTAAAAATGAGTGAATTTTGGGAGTTCCCATTGACTAGGATATGGTTGAATAGGGATCAAAGGATGGATGGGTTCGTTGCAGATTTATTCGTATGAAAGAACATTCTTCGAACCAGAAATGGATGTCTCAAGGTTGGGCATCTTATCCATCAGCATCTTTATTAGATCAGCTGATGGATTGGTAGGAGGGGCACCCCCTAGGTTATAGGGTACTTAGAAGGTGTTGGGAGGGGCGTATGATGTACTTGGTTGCATTTTTGAAGGTGCAACATATTGGTAGTTCGTTATAGGGATTGATGTTGAGGCCAAGAGGGCTTGTGCCATGAAGCTAGAGGGCACAACTTGACTAGATGCCACCAAGGGTAGTTGAATGGTGGCAATACTAGTTAAAGGATAGGTAGTCACTTTTGTATTTATGGGTGCAAGAGTGGGTGGGATAGAGACAATCAAGTTCTAAAAAGGTGTTGAACTTGGTTGCATTGTTTGTGGTTGACGGGCTATGAAAACCCCAATGGAGGTAGGTTCAGATTTAGAAGGAGAGGCCAAATCTTGAACATTAGCTATGGTTGGGTTACTAGTCGAGGCAATGGCCTGAGTGACCATGGGCTGGGTAACGGAGGCTGTCGATATTATTTCCATTTCAGTAAGAGAAGTTGGCATCCCATAAATAGGATTACCTGAAGGATCTCGCATTTGGCTTCTAGCGAGATAGTGTTGGAGAGCCTTGACATTGTGGTCAAAGAATCTCTCAAAATTTTGATCCCCTTCAGGAACAATTGGAGGTTGATTGGGGGTTGGTTGGATAGGAGTACGCTCAGTGTTTGAAGTATAATCCATTAGGGGACTTAGTATGAAGGGTGAAGGTGGAAGTGGTTATTGACTTACATGGTCAACAAGAGTTTTGGCTTGAATAGGTGTCAAAGACATTCAAGTTGAAATGGGTTCAGGTTCTAAAAACTGTGTATTTCAATTTTAGAAAACCAAAATTTGTGTTTAACAGCAAGAAAGTCAGGTTTTAAGCTTGCTGTTTAGAAAGAAAATTTGTTGACAATGATCGACGTCAATGGAAAAACTGATGTCAGTGATTATATGTTGTCGACGTCAATGGAAAAACTGATGTTGATGAGGATAAGTTGCTGACGTCGATGGAAAAACTGATGTTGGTGTTTGTGTATTTCTAGAAACTCAAAAAACTAAAAGTTTTTGGAATAAAAGAGAAATTTTGAGTTGTTTTTAGACCTCAGAATGATGCAAACTTACTAGCTCAAAAAATTAGATAAAAATAGCAGAAATGATGATTTGGCAAGCAACCTCTAAATTTTAAATTCCTAAGAATAAATTTTAGATTCATGGTGGCTTATGCCTTACAAGAATGTGTTTGGGAGTTGGGATTTTAAAATAGGTCCTAAAGAGGAAGTCTATGGTTGGTTTCAGGTTATGTTTTGGTGCTCAAAAATCTATGTTAGGTTTAGTATGTGGCCTATTGCTAGGGCTTGCTCCCTTCACTTCACGAACCCAGAGCTGAGCTGGGCCGCTTAGCCAATATATACTTTGCCTATAGTTTATACTCTGCCAGAGAACATAGTGGGTCATCCTCTTGGTGGTGAAATCCAAGTAGGATCACCAGGGAGGGTAAGGTATCCACTAAATGATGAAATCCTAGACAGGCCTTGTCTCAAGTATGTTAAAGTGTTTAATTTGATGTGCTTGTGGTCTGGTTGTGTAACATTTGTGCACTATGATTTATTCATAATGATTTTTAATTACTAAGTGAGCTAAATATGCATTCAAACAAGAATGAAATGCAATAGTTCTTTTAACCCAAATTGAAATGTTTTGTTCAAATGCAAACAATTGGAGAAGAGGTCAAGAGTATGACTCTAAGATGCAGGAAAGAAGTGACAAGAAGAAAAAGAAAGATGTTCTTTTTAACTTGTGCTAATGGTTTCTTTTCAAAATAAAGAGATAGAAGAGAAGGATGCAAGAAGAGAATATTTTCCTAATGCATCTATATGAAAGTTTGCTTTTTAGAAGAATGAACCCAAGGAAAACTCCAAGGTCCCACTGGGCATGCCAGAATGTTTCTCTACATTTTTTTCTTTTTACATTCAAAAGAAAGAAGAAACTAAAGGTTAAGGGTTAGGGGTTTGATTGATACCTAGATTAAGTTGTGCACCGTATCCAAGCGATGTAGGAGCTCCTCTTTGGCTGTGGAGGAAACACTTGTAGATAAGAAAGAAACTCAAACAAGGAGAATGTTAGAGAAAGATATGGTGGACTGCCAAGCTACATGCTTGGTCTCGAAAGCGTAAAGCTCCGTAAGGGATGACAGTCCACTATTTAAAGAAAAGAGATTTGTATAAAATGAAATGGTGAAAGACTAAGAAAGATAAATATAGATAACACGTACCTATTCTCTACAATCAATCTGTCATAGTTGCTAACATCGGTAGTCTTGCCGAGGTCAATTTGTCAATGATGCCGATGTCAGTTATGTTACCGATGTTGGTAGGGGTAATGGGCCTTGAACGAGTTTTAGGTTTATGTCTATGGTCGACAGAGGAGTTTGGAAGTTTAAATGTTTATGCAGGGTTGCAGAAAAGTGAATAGGGTCTGAGGAAGGGCAAAGGTAGAGGGTAGGTGTGAAAAGAGGATAAGGATATGGGGAAGGCTTTTCAACCTCTCCACAGAAGAAGTCAGGTCTGGTCTCAACAGTTCTTAGAAATAGCAAATGGAAACTAATTACTAATGTATTCTAAATTACTAAAATGAGATAAAAGAATACTTAGCTCTTGCTTGGTGAAGAACCAGAGGTGTTAGAATGCTTATTCCTATTGTGGCTGATGTTGAGGTCCTCATGTAATTTTCCAATCCAATCTGGAGTGACTTGTGCAGATTTTCTGTAGCCAAGAGAGTGAAAGTCAAAGTTTGATGCTTGGTCTCAAAAGTGTGCACATCGATATGAAAGAGTTTGGGGGTGAGAGAGAGAGGGAGAGAGGCTAACTCAATGTTAGAACTTGGTTTATGTAACTAACATTGGCGATCCCACTGGTGTTGGCCGACAGTTGACTAATGTCGGTGGCTAGAGAATGGGTAAAAGGGCTATTTTTAGCCCTTTGCCCATTTCTCCATCTGCCAAGTGTATTTTCCATTGGATAATGGTTAAAATACGGGTTTATTAGGCATGAGAGTTAGTTAGGAGGTTGGAATAGAGTGAGAATAGGTCTTAGGTAGTTAAGATTAGATGACCTAGTCTTAGGCTGAGTCGTAGGGTAAGAAATGGTCTTAGGGCGAGGTGTCGAAGTGAGGTGTCTAGGTGAGGTGTCCAAGGTGAGGTGTCTAGGTGAGGTCATTAATTTAAGATAATTAATTTATTTTAAATTAATAAAGTGTGTAGGGGACCAAGGGGAGTCGACACAATTTTGGTGTCTACACTATACAATGTGTACGTAGGCACTTAGGTAAATGCAATGAGACTAATATAATCTAATCTATAATCCCTACAAACATGAGCCTTCATCCTCTTGGGTTAGAACAAAAATCCCTTAGATATTTTGCCTTGTGCACCATCCTATTTTTGATATGTGATGGGCTTGGGTTAAAGAGCATCTGTTTACTGTGAAGGAGGTGTGTTGTAGTTACTCTTGAAGAGTATTCAAGGAAGTTAATTTGCCTAGGCCCAATTTCAATAAATGACTCCACCATGATGAACATAAGATTTCCTCCTAGATGTCTAATGTCTTCAAAGTTGAGCCAATCTCTCCTAGATTTCTTGTTTCCTAACTATGTCCTTTACTTGGAGTGAGCCTTCTAGAGCTTAAGGATCCTGTGCTTGATGCTCGAGAAGATCATGAACTCAATAAACTACCCTAACAATCTTGTTATATCTTTTGTGAACTCCCTTGTAAGGTGTTTAAGATAATGGACCTAGAGTCTACTTACTGCTGTAACCTCCCCCTCATCTTTATGTTTCTTATTGGGATGTTGAGGACAAAAAAAGCCTATAATGTCTTCAGGGGGTGCACAAGCATATGTAGGGTCATCAAAAATTTGAGAAGCATCATTGGATATGTTGAATAAATTAACACCCAACCCCTAAGAAGGTTAATCTAATGGGTTTCCTCCTTCCTATCTCCTACCCTATCTAATAAAGGTGCATTCCTTGACCTTGGCTAGATCACAGTCTACTTATAGAGTAGCATATCTTGCACATAAGACTTTGAACAAATCTTATCTCTTTGTCTCTTGTTGGTGCCTATGCATTATTTTCAAGCTGATTGGGGTATTCCTCTAGAAGTACACATTTCCCTTGAATGATTCTTTTACCCCTGAGGTCTTCCTCTATCGCATAGAGTAATAAATCATTCACCCAATGAATATTTGGCTCAAACTCCTAGGTTCATTCTAGAATGACATGAATTGGCCTCTCCTTAATGTAAGCATCTTCTTCCTCTTCATCCTTGATGATCTGGTCATTGGTCTACTACTCCAATTGGTCATATTTATTTTCTTCTAGTAGCAAGTTTAATCTTTTTGGCATAGTGGTATAAGGAGGGAAACCAATGATTATTTCTTCCTCATTATCACTTGAAGCATCCTCTTCTTCATATATGTAGTCTTTGTCTGTTCTCTACACAATTGGACCTCCTTTGAAAAGTGAGATGGTGAGTGGGAAAGAAGTCTTAATTGGCATAGTAGGAGTGGTCTTGACCAAGGTAGACATCCTGAAGTTAGAGTGTTGGGACGAAGAAGGCTACCATGACTACATTTGAGGCTTTTGATGAAGGATGCATTCTTGAGTTCGCATGGGCACATGATCTTGTATGGGAAGGGGGCCTCTAAATATTGGTGTTTTAAAGTTGGGAGGATTTTTTGAAAGTGTAAGGGGTTTACCTTACCTAAAGTTAGGGACTTTGGGTGCAGAAATTTCCTACCTCATAGGATGGGCTATGAGCACAAGGTGAGCCTTCTTAAAGCTAGGGAAAGGAATGGAGGTGATTGGATACAATTCCATTCTTTGTATGTGCCCAAGAAACTAATATATCTACTCTTCATTGGCTATGATCTACTTATCCAAGCATTCCTCTTCAAATTTGTGTTATTCCATCATCTCCCACTACTGAGTGTAAGCTTGACTAGAAAGCTCTTCTTGTTACCTACCATACCCTTGCTCTCTTTCAATCTCCCTTAGTTATCTCTTTAAATCAAGATGTATACTTCTAATGCTTGATTTAGGTGGATTAAGAGGGTAGTAATGTTGATTTGAAATAAAGTAGCTTGTGTAGGAATGATTAGGAGCATAAATAGGTTGCCACATGAGCTAAACTAGGGGAAGGTTATAGGCACTCTCATGAGCTTGGTATGAGAAATGGGAAAGCACAACTACAACATTTTCATGGAATGGGGGGTGGAAAGACATATTTTTAAACACTCAAACTAATTTAACCAATATATTTGGACATTCAGAGTTGTCAGGTGCTATGTAGTGTGTCTTCAACACTTTATAGCTAAGGGTAGCACCAATTCCTTACCTCTTTCTTTGAATTGGTCCCACTAGGTGTGCCAAAAAATAAAAATTGTTGACACTTAAAACTTTCACCCTAGGTGACCAAATCTCTATGGGAAGCTTTATAGATGTGGGACTCAAATGCAGTATATAAATATACCTTTGGGGTTTTAGAAGTTGGCTCTTCAGATCAATTTGGGGATTAAAAGGGATAAGAAGGAAATGCAAAATAAAATTGAAATAAACTAACTTGGGAGATGCACTGAGAACTTTAAAGTATTAACACTGAGATCTTTAAAGTATTGACCTAGAATTGCATAAAATAGCTTGAATCTTCAAACATCATAGACCATTAAAGGATTATATGCATGAATTAAAGTCTATAATGCAAACAAGAACCAATACTACAAAAGTAGAGAAAAGAATCAACAAATAGAAATAACTTTCCACTCAATTTGACATAGAACACCACATCCTCTTATTTTTTAGGTGGAGAAAAAAACACAAAATCCCTCGAGGGCACAATATATAATATTTAATCCCACCTATGAGGGCACCTACTAAGGTCATAGATTGAAAAATGCTAACTATTGTGACTTCTATTATAAAACTAGACTATTACAAATGGTTGTTTTATAATAATAGAAAAAATAATTATTCATATACCAACCCTTTACAAAATAAAATAGCTCTTCTTATATAGGCATAGTGGCCTCTTGGGGAAATGACACATGGAAATCTTAGCACTCTCACTCATGATGATGCTGTTAAAACTAAACTCCAACTCATGGGTGTAGTGGGTATTCAAAATCTCAAATATGGCACATCCTCTTCACCTCATGATTTCCCATGATGCTTAGAAGGAGCACCATGAAAACATGTGTCTACCTTTAAAACTACCTCTAGAAATCCTATTAGGAATGGGGCCCTTTTATTTGATCGATTATGAGGGTGTTACTTATCACTCTCATAAGTAATTAGGACCTTGTTTGGATTGGTATCTCTCTTGTGGGCCATCATAATCTTGTTTGGACACATGTCACCCTTTGATTGCTCTTGAGAACCTTATTGATAGCTATTGGTAACTTTGTATTAAATGTGCATCACAAAGGGGAGCCATGCATCAATTTTAGAGGCAACCTATCAATCTTGGATGTAGCCTTATTGGGATGACACATATCATTTCATGAGATCTCACAAAATTTAAATTGGCTGGTTTGAGTATACCCATGTGTCAATCACTAATGTATCTAAAGGAGGTACATGGCATCACCTCATGGGCCTAATGGGGGCATACATCATCTTGATAGGCTTTTAGAGGAGTTCTTTGGATTATCATATAAGAGCAACATGGATATGACACATGTCCTTTAGAGGGATAATTGTGGCTCTCAAAAAGGGCCTTAAATAGTTATACACCATCGAGTCTTAGCCTAGATATTTCATGCACTCTATATGTCAATTTTAGAAGGCTCTCACGATTCTTGGATCTGATAGCTTAGGAGATTCCATATTGATCTAGGCATATTCAAAAGAAGCATGTGGCATCTCATAATATGCTCAAGTTATGTTTGGGACATAAAACATCATTTCACAAACTATTGGATCATATTAAGATGCATAGAGGCTCATATTTAAAGGGACTTATTCATGGGATGAGGTATTTTTTACATGTAGCCCATGGATTTTAATTCCAATGGCTAGTTAATTTATGAGAGTTTAGGATGACACCAGATGGTATATTCTGGGTCTAGTAGATTTTCTCCAAGTGTCATGCATGGAAGACCTTCATTTCAACCAATGGTACAGCTTGAAGTTCTAACATTAGATATTTGTGCCTTGAATAAGTGCCATAGTGACACATGGTAAACTGTAGAGTAAGTGTTCCTTTTTGAATCTTGTCTATAATTTGACATCCTATGAGGCATCATAAACTACTACATTTAAGTTGACATCTTTGAAACATGATTGCTTCCTTCTCATTGTAACCACATATAGGTCCCTACTCATTAATCCATCAGCTAATGGGGATACTATAATCTCTAAAAAAAATTGACCTTGGATGAGCATTGGGCACCACATGGAGAGCTAGTGCTACTTTTGGGTGAACTGAGAACTTCTTCATAATAAGTGATCATTAGGCTACCATATGGCAACTACGAAAGGAAGCCAAGACTTAGCCAAGAATGAAGAAGGGGATCCCAAGGGAAAAAATGAGGCTAAAACAACCACCCAATTCATCAAGAACACCTATGACAAAAAATGAATTGATCTAAAACTTCAAAATGTGGATTTATGATCCATAGTTCATGGTAACTTGTAAGGGGAATCCACCTACAGATGGGAGAATCCAAAATTCTGATTTTATGCACTGAGCCATTCTATGAAGGGTTTCACATCAAGAAATCTTAGTAGGAATAAACCATAATTTAGTTATTATGTAGACCTATGTTTAATTATCTTAGGTATGGGTATGGATAGGGGGCATCTATTCACATTTTGCCTAAAGCACCTAGAACCATTTAGGTGTGAAACTCTTCTACAAGGCCTTTGTGATTTCTACATATGTTAGGGGTGACTTATAAATTCAAAACTTCTATCAACCTCTACAGGCCACTTTGCTTTCTAAGTAGGAATTTGATAGCCTTGAAATGATCCATTGGGAACAGAGTCATTGAAGAAGTAACTTGTTGTGCTTATTCCTTAATAAACTAAACCAATTCTTCCCATCAAAAAAACAAAGGGAAGAAAACAAGCAACATATATGTGAAATACACTTAGAAGAAAACAAAACTAAATTAAAACTATATAATGTGCATGTAGGCACTTAAGTAAATGCAATGTGACTAATCTAATATACTCTATACAACCTACAAACATGAGCCTTCATCCTCCTAGGTAAAAATAAAAACCCCTTATATCATTTTCCTTGTGCATCATCTTATTGTTAATATGTGATG
>JARHVA010005796.1:750000-755000 GCA_037957365.1 Torreya grandis
AAGAAGGGGAACCTGAGGGAAAAGAGGAGGCCAAAACAACTATTGAACTCACTGAGGACACTTGCAATGAAAAGAAAACTACTCCAAAAGTTCAAAATGGGGATTTATGATCCAAATTGTCTTTGAGCAACCTTACAACCTCTAAAATTTTTCAATTTCTAGAATTTTTTGCATTTTTAAGACTGTCAAGATTGTTTGTAGTTTTTTTTGGTCAATCTTTAGACCTATTCAACACCCCCAAAATATTGTTATGATCCCCTCACACTCTATTCCATCAATAGAAGTCAATAATTCAATGCAAACATTACCTATCCTAATAAATTCCTAAAGATAAGCTTGGAAAAGAAGATTCTTAGTAAGTTTTCTAGTTTTGTTTGAGATTGAGGTTTATTAGGGGTCAAAATCAGGTTTGTGTAGACAAAATTTGAGATCCATATGGATTTATCAATGTAAATTCAAACCCAAAGATCAAACTACTAAGTAAAGCGATAGATCTATTAGAACCTAATTCTAACTAATGAATTCACATTTAAAAATAGCATTGCAATTCTAAATCTAAATTCCCTACACCATGATTAAAAATAATTAAAATAAAAGGATTGGGATTGACTCAAATTTTTGACATAGATGTTTGATCAAATTATTTTTGATAAGGATTAGATTGGCATGGATTTACTATGAATATTATAATTAGCTCCAATGGAGGAGTGGCCTTGGTTAAATAAAGGGAAAAAAATATCAATGGTTAAGGTTTAAACTTGGTTGAGGAAGATTAATGGATGGGAATTATCCAAGGAATTTAAAATTCCTTGAAAGCCTCTAGATTTAGAGGCTTCTAGAGAGGAGGGGTTAAAATGGAGAGGAATATAGAATCTTCCAATTCTATAATCCTCTTAGGTATTAATTAGGCTTATGAATAGGATTAGATAGGGATTATGTAGGTGATTAGGGACTAGGGGTGTAAGATAGCTTAGGCATAGGCTAGTAGGTGTGCCATTGGGAATTTGAAATTTCCTAATAATAAGTAAGTGGGGTTAGATTAAGATCAAGAAATGATTAGGTTATTTAATGATGAAGTGAGATAGAATAATATTAGTAGATGATGAATAATGAAGGGGATATTAGATAAATGACTAGGAAGGCGGGGGGGGTAAATTAGTGGGATAAATTAGAGTAAATGAGATAAGCAAAATTGGTGTCGACTAATAGTGATATTAGTGATGATAATGTAGGCGAGAAAATTTAGGTGCATACATTATTTATGTCTTTTAAAGGGCATTGAAAGTGAAGCGAAGTGAAATAAGTAATGGTCTTTAAAATAAAAACCATGTCATAGACAAATTTTACTAGATGATGTTAGTGGATATGATGCCCCCACGAGGGAAAATGCGAGGAAGAATGAGATAGATGGCCAATCGAAAGAGGAAATGAGGGGTGTGATGTGATGGATAGAAAATGGGATGGGATAAAAAATGTGAGATAGGATATGAATAAGATGAGTTCAACTAGAACAATGAGCTATGTATTGATGATTCCCCTAGTAAAGACACATACATAGGGAGGAGAGATGACTGGATCATGGTTGTCAACACATCCCAAGGGGGAATCAATCATAACATGATTATTATAGGATTAAAAAGGTTAGAAGCTTTAGATGTATCCCAAGAAAATATGCACACACACACACACACACACACACACACACACACACACACACACACACATAGAGAGAGAGAGAGAGAGAGAGAGAGAGAGAGAGAGAGAGAGAGAGAGAGAGAGAGAGAGAGAGAGAGAGAGAGAGAGAGAGAGAGAGAGAGAGAGAGAGAGAGAGAGAGAGAGAGAGAGAGAGAGAGAGAGAGAGAGAGTCTGAGTTATCTTTGGGCACTAAAAAATGGCCAAGTGTTGCCTACATAGTCTAAAAAGACCTTAGGTTAATGTAGTTATGACTCAAGGATAAATGATAATGATGGAGTAGAATATGATGACAATTGTGATGAATATTGATTATAAGATAATGTTAGTGATTATAGGATGTGATGCAGATGATGAGACCAAGTTAAAATATTAGATGATTAGATTAGTTATGGGAAGAGGGATGGTTATATGATTCACTAAATGATGAGGGTGTAGGTGATCAATCCATCACAACTATCATAAGGCTCATCATAGTCTAGGCAAGTCAAAATATAGCACTTGACAATATGTCCCATGATATAAATATGACCAAGTGGCCATGGTGACAAAGTGCATGGGAAAATACGGAACTTTGCATCCTTAAGGGAACTTATAAGCATTATTGTATCTTTTAGTGACCTCATAACATCCCTATTCATTTCCCAAAGAGACAAAAAGAGACATGATGCAATACAAATGTAAAATACATACAAATAATCCAAACAACAAACAAACAACACACACAATTATCTACATATTGTGTCACAATGTCTTATCTAAGGATGGGATGAATGATTGGGTTATGGGTTGGATTAGGATTTGATTATGGAATGAGAAAAAAATGTGGATTGGGGATAGACTAGTGATGATGATGAATATTGACTAGTGATTTAGATAAAGGTATGGACTTGGATGAGAGACTAAGATTAGGATAAAGATGTGGATGAGGATATGGATGTGAAGATGACCAAGGATTATCAAAAGAAAAAACCTTACAAGAGTCCAATCTAGTAAAATATAAGGAGATGATGAGATTAAATACCTTTCATACTATCAAAGAGTGATTTAATGGGTGCTAGGTATGAAAAGGTAATGATAAAGACAATGATGGGATCAAGTACCTTCCACAATTATTAAGGAGGTGATTTGATGGGTGCTAAGTGTGAAAAGGCATTGATACGGAAGTGATGGGTGCTAGATTAAATTTTTTAATAAGGCTATGGATGTCAATAATTCCTAGCCTAAAGGATGATGAAGATATGGTGGGATGGGTGACCACTCTAATTTCATTTCAAGACCAAAAATAGTGTTCAAGGATGATAACTAGGGGATTCATGATATGCTTTTGGTTTTTTCAAATTTTTATTATTTTTATGGGTTTTGACATATTTCAATTTTTAAGGATTTTTTAGGATATGTATGTACACTATATAAATGGGGATACTAGAAAAGGGAATACCAAGCCTAGCAACCAGGATGAGGATGGATGGAATGATGGATGAATGACAAGAGGGTGAGGATGATGTTGAAAAGGATATAAGGACCAAGGAAGGAATGAAATAAGTATTTCCAATGACCATATCATGATGTGGAAAAGGATTATGGATGAGGACCAAGGAGAAAAGGACTATTGATTGTCAATGACCACATCATGAATGAACCAAATGTTTAGTTACTTGAGTGTTCATTGGAGGTTATGCCAAGATGATTTTAGAACATTTCTCAAGATACCCTCCACTTCATTATGTAGATAAAGACAAGGGATGCAAGGAGAGCTTAGATTCATGATATGAGGGTAGATGATGGATAGGAACAAGGGATAAGATAGACATGGATGGGTGATATAGATAAGATTTACGAGGGATGAAACCAATATAGATGGATTGACAAAGGATATGAAATGGATGGATTTTGACCATAAGTGTTGAAGTAACATGTTAATAATATTTTATTTTACCATGATGCTAAAAACCAATTTTCATCATGGTACTTGCCTAAGGTGATAGAAGACTAGTTTTCAATATTGGATGAACAATTTTTTTTGGATGGCATCTCAATTTATTATATGATGTGGAAGATGCAAGGTATGGAAACTTGATGGATTATTTAGCTAGCACCTTTTCTAGTGATGTGTGATGTTAGGAACATGGTGTTACTATTGGATGTGTTAGGGTCTATGTGACTTTTGGTGATTATTGATGGAAACCCCTCCAGATATCTAGATCAAGTGTCTTCATTACCCATATAAGAGATAATGTCTCTCAAGGAGGTAATGTAAGGTATGGATTTAGTTAGAGATTGATTTTGATGGATGATAAGATCAGGATAGGATGGTATGATGGGTGATGGAGGATTAGGACTAAGATTAATGATAGGATCATGATAGGATAGGGTGATGGGTGATGGAGGATGGAGGATTAGGACTAACAATCACATACATTGTTAGAGATGTGAGACATGCTTCATTTGATTAGTTCTAATTGGAAAAAGATTATAAGAGATCCAAGACACTTTAAATTTGTGATTCATCTTTGATCTGATCACTTGATGGATGATCAGTCATGCTTTTGACATTTATTTACAATTTGAATTCCCCTTGATGCCTGATTTTGGGCTTCACTAGGGGAAGACATTTTTTGATTAGGCTAAGGATTTTTCTTTGATTGATTTTGAATGATAGGATCAAAGATGATTTGATCTTTATTTATGAATTTTAAAATATGGTCTTAGATATTTGGATGCATGGCACATGATGTGAAATGTAGAGGAGAATATAACAATGCATGTTCCTATTCATTTCCTTCATGGAGTGGGATATAAGGAGTATGGAGGTGAGGTGGATGATTAATATTGTGTGATGGATTAAGAAAATAAAGAACAACATAGTCCTCATAAAGGTTAATAAGATCCCTAGCTTCCATGTTGGAGAGTGTCTCCTCAATAATCTTAAAAGGATCACGAAAACACATATCTTAGGTAGGATCAGATCCACTTTAAAAATATTCAATAGATAAAGCATGCAAGAATTTGATTATGAATTCATCATCCTGATTGGGATCCAAAGGTATGCTTGGTGATGGGTTGGAGGTATTAGAGGCATGCTTAAAAATATAGGCATTATCAACATCTATTGTGATATTGATGAAGGATGATGTTTCTAATAAGGAATTTGATTTAGATATCAGTGTTACACATGATCTTGATGTAGATAAGACTTGTGTTGGCTCTGATGTTGACTCTGATATATGAGATTTAATGATGCTAGTAGAGGATTAATTATCAATAATTAACCTCTCATCAAAGGGTTTTTTATATGGTGGATGAGG
>JARHVA010005796.1:760000-902500 GCA_037957365.1 Torreya grandis
CAAGGTCAATGTCACAAGTCAATTTTTTTTGAAATTTGTGATTTTGTCAATGATGGTAAAGGTCAAGAATGGTATGTCTGTCTTGTCTATGGATGTTCCTCCTTCCTTGCCTTTTTTAATTGCTATACTTGCCAACCACACAATATTCTTAGACAAAATCCTTGTTATAACTTAGTGGTTATCTAAGACAAAAATCATTTGGATAAAAAGATAAAAGGATTGTTATATGTTTGAGCGTGTAATAAAGAGTTCCCTACATGACACAAATTGTCAGAATAGACCCTGCAAGTTAGAGGATATTGATCAACCGTTAGTGCTTTTATGAAAGATCATAAAAATGTGACTAAGAAGTACAAAAATGCAACTATCAAGACAAAACCACAATTCACGAAGTCACAGTTTTATGAAAACTACAAAAATAAACTGTTAGTAGTTTAGGCAAAATCACAACTTGAATAGACAATATCACTATTCACGAGGAAAAATCATTACTCATGATTTATAGTTTTGTCAAAAGGCAAAAACCTATTAAATCAAGAACTGTTAGTGGTTAAGTAAAATGGTCAGTCACAAAGTCACAAGTCTTGGGATAAAATTGTGACTATAAAGTCACTAATACCAGTTCAAGGTCACAATTTCCACCTCTGCTTGCAAATTCTTAAAAATCCAAGATTTTACTTGATCCAATTGACTCTACAAGCTTCCAAAAACATTTACAATAAACTTAATGATTAAATTGGGATTAAGGGCTCCCACCATGGTCACCAAAGTGTGGATGAAATTTATGCTCTATATGGATTTAACAATGTAAATTCAAACCCAAATAACAAACTACTAGGTAAAGTGATAAAGCCATTAGAACCTAATGCCAACTAATGAATTCACAATTCAAAACAACATTACAATTCTAAAGTTAAATTCTCTACACCATGATTAAACAAAATTAAAACAAAAATATTGAGATATGGATTACCTTGACTCATATTTTTGACATAGATGCTTGATCAAAGGATTGTTGATGAAGGATTAGATTTTCATGGATTTACCATGAAGATTTTAGTTAGCTCCAATGGAGGATGGCCATGGTTAAATAGAGGTAGGAGGGAAATATCAATGGTTGAGGTTTAAACTTAGTTGAGGGAGATCAATGGATGGGAATTATCCAAGAAATTTAAAATTCTTTGAAAGCCTCTAGATTTAGAGGCTTCTAGAGAGGAGGGGTGAGAATAGAGAGTATTCTAGAATCCTCCAATTCTAGAATCATTTTAGGGATTGATTAGGCTTAGGGATGAGATTAGATAGGGATAAGGTAGGTGATTAGGGACTAAGTGTGTAAGATAGCCTAGGCATAGGCTAGTAGGTGGGCCATTGGGAATTTAAAATTCCCAAATTATAGGTAAGTGGGGTTAGATTAAGATTAAAAAAAATGATTAGGTGAATTAATGATAAAGTGGGATAGAATAAGGTTAGTAGATGATGAATAATGAAGGTAATATTAGATTAATGACTATGAAGGGGGATATATTAGCGGGATAAATTAGAGTCAATAAGATAAGTAGAATTAGTGTCGTCTAATATTGATATTAGTGATGATAATGTATGCAAGTGAATTTAAGTGAATATAGTTTATATTTAATGATTCCTCTTAATCCAATTATGCACAGACCTCTTCACCACCTCAAAACAACTTTCACCTATCAACTCATCCCAAAATTGCATTTTTCTTCAAGTTTTGTAGGCAATTGTAGGTGTTGATTTAGGTTTAAAACATATTAGAGCTGAAGAGTTGGTATTCAAATCACTTTTAGTCCTTCATTTACCATTCACACACCTTCCCATTGCTTGATCATGTCTTCCATATCTCTTTTAGTCTTTATATCTCATCTTTTAATATAGGGCTCATTGCATTTACATGAAAAATGAGACCTACAAGTCTGCATTTTCATTATTCTAAAGCTCTTTATGAAGCATTCTCTAATCATCTTGGCCCTAAAAAAAAATTACACTATTTAAAAACAATCATCATGAGTTTTAGGCCTTCATACCTCACTAGCAATGTAAGGTTTATCTCTCACTAACTCATTTTCTGCATATAGGCATATAACCATTGAATGCTTCGTATGGGGTATACAAGTTTTCAGTTTGGGACTTTAGAAGATTATTGAAAACTTTTGATGGATTCATAGAACATTTAATGAGGGTGGGAAACATATTTTATTTACCCCAATGGTCTTCCTTTGAGTCAATTCCATGCAAAACACATAATTATGCTTGATTGCCTACTTGGTGTTCTCAACACCCTATTTCTCCATTGGTGGTATGAGAAATTAGTCTTATAGATGATGGAGACTTTGTAATAGGAGTGAGGGGACATAAATATGTTTTAAATGTCCCATACATACCCTCATAATATAATTTTTAGGTGCAAAGTGTTGACCTACAAGTCTACGGACTTATAGGTTAACAAAATCTTGTCTTGGCTTAACTTTGAAAGCATGCCTCAAGATTTTTATTTGGCCATATGATAGGAGGGGCATGATGAAGTTATTAAGACTTATTTAATTCATATGAAGGCTGTTCTTGAAGCATGATATCTACATGCATAGATCAAACACTTCTTCTTCAAGTCACACTCCAAAACCCACCAAAACCCTAATTATTACAATAGTAGTAGTTCAAATTCTTCAAATAACTTTGCCAATGAGTTTTATGAGTTTGTTCAAGGTTTTTTTTGGATTTTTGAATCCTTTAATAACTATTTACATAGTTCTAGAAAATTATCTCAACAGACCAAGAGTCCTCCAAAGCTTCTTATCCCTACAGAAAGGCTCAAAACTATCCAATTTAGGCCAATTTCCGTATAGTATGCCCTTCACACATGCCAAGTGAGATTGAAAAGACATATGGAAGGGTTGTAAAGGCATCTTAAATATTTTTCCATTGCATTTATGATTCTAACCAACTTCAAAATGCCATTTCAATGAGAGAACTGAGCTAGTGGGGGTTTTGTAGGGTTTTAGACCACCCTACCTTCTTAGCAATCATTCACAAGTCCTAGCCCTTTGAAATCCTAACTAATGCATGGAATCTTAAGGTAATTAGGGCCCCCATCTCTGGCTAAGAGCTTGGGTGTTTACTCTGACTCTCCTATACGTACTGAGCATCTGAAAATGGCTATTTTGAGCTTGCCAAGAGCTTGATGGGAGAATGTAAGTGTTTTTTTTTATTTTTTTGGACATGTGCAAGATTGTTGAACATGGATTTGACCTGAGGGAGATGAAGAGACACTTTGTTAAATAGTTCCACTTGAAGATGATCCCTCCAAATCTGTACAAGTGACTAAACTGCCCTCTTAAGAGTGATTATGCTCCTTTAGATGTTGAACCTACAACATCTGACCTTTTTTTTTTATCTATAACTACATATCTAACCTTGAAACTGCCATATTACATTGAAATAACGTTCTAAAGCTCCTTTGACACATGCACTTATATGCTAGATACTTTTTTAACCTTTAGGCTGGTTCACCACCTTATATCACATTAAACTAGATATGAGAGTGACTTGAGGAGTTATTTCTTTGCAATCCAACTTGAAGCCTATATCACCTTTAATGACCTCATTCACATGATTTTCTTCTTTCTATAAAGGCTTATTACGGTGAATTTAACACTTTAAACATTGTTTGTAAGTGTTAGCATGATAAATTGACTTGATCAAGACAAACAATACAAGGTCCTTAACAATTCCAAGATACCTTTAAATATGCTAAGTTACACTTAAGCTATAACCAATACTAGGCAATCCAATGAGGACCATGACCTCATGTTTTTATCATGTCACCCTAGGAGATCTCTAACATTGCTAGGACAACAAGACAACTTACCATGACAAGACAAGACATGAACTGGACAAACACTTCCAAGACTATCAACAAAGTTAAAATTGAGCTAAAAGCAAGTTATTGATTAGACTCATCTATGGTAGCCAAATTTGGCTAACATTTACCACTACTACATCAGCTCCATTTTCTTTTCTCCTATAGTATAGAGCGTTGGAAATCACATGCTTACCTCTTAATGATGAAGGATGAGAGCTACAAAATACTAGCAACTTGACCCTAGCACAAGCAGACAAGGTGATTCCCAACCCAGTGACTAAATCTCTCTACCCTGCATGAGGGAGTGAACACATACGACTAGTTGCTAATCATAATAAATTGCTTATGAGCTTACACTTCAAAATTCAATCTAATACATTATAATCTTTATAGAACAAGGAATGCCCCACCACATTTGAAAAGACATTAATTCCACTCACTCACTAAATATACCTTATCAAAAACATTCCTCTATATAATGGATTGCTTAAGATCAACCGTCAAATCCTTTAACCATTAATTTATCTTGCCTACATCTCCTTCATCCATCTCCTTCGCCACAACCCACACCCTCTCCAACCAGACCCACATATGGAAGTTTTTAATTTCCTCATTCAAGAAATTAACGAAGGGTTTTTCTACAGACCCCACATCCACCGCCAACGACCGCTTCTTCATTTTGGATTTTTAAAAAAATGGAACTTGATGTGGGTTTTCTATCCCGATTTTCGAATCTAGTTTGAATTGACCACGGAAAGGGTGACAACCCCTCTTCTAGCCAGTCGTTTTAATCATTTTTAATGGAGCTTATGGACATGATGGCTTGCTATGTCAACATTAGTTTTATCTTAGAGTGGAATTTACCGTTTAATCAGCGTAAAGTGTGGTCTATTTTCCATTAAACAGTTGAAGTGTGTGGTGGTTGGATCTATTTTCTAATTAAGTTTTGTCCTTAATCTCTGCTTTGAGATAGACTGGACCCAAGGACGTAACATTCAAAGTTGCATTCTGTGGGATCTGTCACTCTGCTTTAAGGGAGATTGGATCCAAGGATGTAACATTCAAAGTTGCAGTCTGTGGGATCTGTCATTCTGATTTATATCAGCTTGGTAATGAGTGGTGTAATTTCAAATATCCAGTGGTTTTGGTTTTTCTGTAATTCGTATAGAAACTTAATTTCGATCATTTGTTTTGCAGGTATGAAGTTGTTGGGATTGTGACAGAAGTGGGCTCTGAAGTAAAACAATTCGGTTTGAATGATCATGTAGATGCTATATTTTTAGAATTTGAAGTAAAGAAAGGCTTAGATGCTGAGCATGTTTTAATTTTTTAACAATTTTATTGTCAGAGTGTGGTCTATTGATAAAACATATTAGTATGGATACATAATTTTTTACATCAAAAACTGAACATGTACTATTTAATACTTAAAACTGAGTTGGAATTGTGACAGAAGTAGGTTTTGAAATTGGGTGATCGTGTGGATGCTATATTATTAGGATCTGAAGTAAAGAGAGTCCCAGATACTGAGCTTGTTCTAATTTTTTAACAATTCTATTGTCAGGGTGTAGACCATTGATAAAACATATTAATATGGATACATTATTTTTTACACCAGAGATTGAACATGTACAATTTAACACTCCTCCAACCTTTACTCCATCATTTACTCAATAACAATGTAAGCTGAAAATATAATATATAATATTTGTCTAATATTTATTTAATAACATGTAAGCTGAGCATGTACTATCTAATATTCATCCAACATTTACTCAAGTTGCACCATAATAATTATTAGTTATCCAATATTTATTCAATAAGAATTTAGGCTGAGCATATAATATCTAATACTTGTTTAACATTTATTCAATAAAATTGTAAGATAAACATATTATATGTAATACTTGTTTGTTCAACATTTATTCAATAAAATTGTAAGATGAGTATATAATATGTAATACTTGTCAAACATTGACTTAATAATAATCTAAGTTGTGTATATACTATATCCAATATTTACTCAATAATACTATATATTGAACACAAACTATTTAATACTTGTCAAATATTTACTCAATTTCAATGTAAATAACAGATACTTGTCCAACATTTATTTAATAGCAATGTAATATATATATATATATATATATATATTCAACTGAGCACAAACTATTTAATATTTGCATTGATATAGTACCATTTAAATATCAAGTAAATGTCAAATTAAGGTGTTCAGCGTTTGATGGTTATATTCTATGACAAAATTGTCTGGACTTACAATAGCATCAATGTACGAGAAGTGGGTGGTTTTGATAATAATGGCGACCATTGAAACAATTGTTTAGCTATAATTTATGATACATGCTCAGGTTTATAATTAGTCTACTCTTATATTATGTACCCAATTAATAATAACGGTAGTCGTTGAAACAACTGTTAACAGTATTTATGATGTGAGGTCTGGATCATATCACTGTTAAATGTGGTAAAGTAGTCATTGTGGTGGTGACAAAACAGTAAAAAAAGTGGGCTTTATTCATGTTTTTAATCGAATTTATGATGTGCACTCAGGTTTGTATTCATTTTGTTGCTCTGTTGTTCTGTGCTGGAGTAACATGGTTTACAGCTCCATGATGCACTCTGGAATGACACAGTCGGGGAACCGTTTTCATGTGGTGGGACTCTAAATTTTGGGTTACATGGGGGTTAAATTTGGTAAAGCTTTTTTTAATTGTGGGATGTGTAGATTCACATTCTGTAATATAAGTGGAGTTTCATATGTTGCACACATGAAGATGAAAATTAGAATTGAGCGCTGTCAATAGATGTGAAGGAAGCGTACATTTTACTCCGGAGTGTGTACATGCATTTTAACAATATGTACAATTCAATGATTTGTTTTGTTCAATCCCTGCTACATGGCATTATTTTATTTGTTGACAGTCAAAAACATACAAAACTCTATTATAAAAATGTCAGAAAGTATTTAAGCTTCAATTGAGTCTGGACAGCAGCAGACACTATTTCGAGGTACATATGGCTGCACTCCATTATATCCTAATGCTCAGGAACATTTTTTCACCTGAATCTATTTAATTATTATAAATATATTAATTTCAATCTAAAATATTGAAAATAAATATATCCACTTTAATCATTTCACCACAATTTAAAAAAATTATATTCTAATCACTTTATATATATATATATATATATAATTCTCTTTCAATTATATTTCAAGAATGATATAAACCTATTTTTTATAATATATTTTTTAAAGATAACATTTGAACTATTTATAAAAAATTTAATTAAAAGTTATAAAATATCCGTGTGACCAGTTATTTACTTTATAAAGGTGAAATGTTACTTATATCATAAATATTCTACTAATGACTTTAATTTTTAATATAAAATATATTTGAACAAATGAACATGCCATGTTTGCATGACTACTATAACAGTAAAGTTATGAATTTTTATTTTAAATTCCCAACAAATGCTTCTCCCACTAAAAGTGTGATTACGACCTTCCAAAAAGAATTATATACAAAGGATAGAGTTAGATTGAAGGTATCAAAAGCTGGTATATGAATTGAATAAAAAAGTAGAAAGAATGGAATATAAATTCATTTATAGAAAAAAAATCATGGCATTGTTCATTATTTAATCTTTCACTTATTGAAATTAAGAATGTGCCATTTGAATTTTTGGAGTACAATGATTAAATTTTTTTTAAAATGGAAAAGCATCAACCTCAATTTAAGGCAAGGTAAAAGTTTTGTCGCCATCAAATTATAGGCTTCGCACTTACAAATAGTTGTAAAGGCCCATGTGGCATAAGGAAAGAATTATATATAATTATTTTTTTTATTTGTTGCATAAATATTTTGGATTCGTATTTGTATGTATTTGGAGAACGAATGATCTATCAAATTTAAATTTAATGCTATTTTTAATAATATAAACTTTGTTAATTCAGTTTTATTTATTTTTAATATAAATCTAATTTCAACCATTTTAAATATGAATTGAATGAAATTGAAATATATATTAATAAAGTGAGTTGGTTTCAATTTTTTTTTTATTTGAATTAAAAAGATATGAAATTGAATTAAAGTTTGATTAATTATTTATCAGAACTTATTTTTGTCTTTTTAATATGAATAATTGATCAAAATTTAACTAAATTTTATACCGTTTTTATTCGAACTTAACTTTGTCTTTTTTAATTCTTTTTAATATGAATAATTGATCAAAATTCAACTCATTTTCATATCTTTTCTATTTGAACCTAACTTTGTCCTTTTCTAGTCCTTTTTAATATGATTAATTGATATTCTTCAATTCAGTTTCATATTTTTTTAATCCGAACCTAACTTCATCCTTTTAAGAAAATTGATAAACGAATAAAATTGAAATCAAGTGAGATATCTAATTTTACTATTATATATATTTTAATTTCACTTGTTTATTCATGTTAAAAAGGATGAAGTTAGGTTCATATTAAAAGAGATGATATTGAATTGGATTTTGATCAATTACTCATACTAAAAATGGATGAGGCTGAGTTTGTGTTATCAAGAAAATGAGACGGTTCGATTTGATATAATTGCCCATCTATCGAATTAAAAAAAGATGAAACTAAATTCCTACTAAAAATGAAATTGAAAAAAAAAACATATCTAGAATTAGGGCATGTATTTAGAGAGAGCTCTGCAAATAGCTTGAACATTTGTCATGCCGGTTTAACCCTAAGGTTTTTTATCATACCATTGTATTCTTCTTGGCTCTGTGATGTTGTCTTACTAAAGTTAATTGCATTAATTGATTCAAGACTTAGGATCTGCTCGATTGGCGGGTTCATTATTTAATGGGTTCCTCTTAGGACCCCACATCATTGGATGCAGCTCAACCTAGAGGAAATAACCATGGCACTGAAGTGGACTCACAAATTTGTTCCCAAGGGCTTTCACGAGGTAATGTAGCTTGGTAATGAGTGGTGTAATTCTAAATATCCAGTGGTTTCGGTGCTTCTGCAATTTGTACATAAATTTAATTTAGTTCGTTTGTTTTGCAGGTATGAAATTGTTGGGATTGTGACAGAAGTGGGCTCTGAAGTAAAAAAATTTGGTTTGGATGATCATGTAGATGCTATATTTTTAGAATTTGAAGTAAAGAGAGGCTTAGATGCTGAGCATGTTTTAATTTTTTAACAATTTTATTGTCAGAATGTGGTCTATTGATAAAACATATTAGTATGGATACATAATTTTTTACATCAGAGACTGAACATGTACTATTTAATACTTAAAACTGAGTTGAAATTGTGACAGAAGTAGGTTTTGAAGTTGAGTGATCGTGTGAATGTTATATTATTAGGATCTGAAGTAAAGAGAGTCCCAGATATTGAGCTTGTTCTAATTTTTTAACAATTCTATTGTCAGGGTGTAGACCATTGATAAAACATATTAATATGGATACATTTTTTTTTACACTAGAGACTGAACATGTACAATTTAACACTCGTCCAACCTTTACTCTATCATTTACTCAATAACAATGTAAGCTAAACATGTAAGATATAATATTTGTCTAATATTTATTTAATAACATGTACGCTGAGCATGTACTATTTAATATTCATCCAATATACTCAAGCTGCACCATAATAATTATTAGTTATCCAATATTTATTCAATAATAGAATTTAGGCTGAGCATATAATATCTAGTACTTATTTAACATTTATTCAATAAAATTGTAAGATGAGCATATTATATGTAATACTTGTTCATTCAACATTTATTCAATAAAATTGTACGATGAGTATATAATATGTAATACTTGTCAAACATTTACTTAATTATAGTGTAAGTTGTGCATGTACTATATCCAATATTTATTCAATAACACTATATATTGAACACAAACTATTTAATACTTGTCAAATATTTACTCAATTTCAATGTAAAGTAACAAATACTTGTCCAACATTTATTTAATAGCAATGTTTTATTTATATATATATATATATATATATATATATATATATATATATATATATATATATATATATATACTTTTTCAACATTTACTCAAAAATAATATATACTGAGTACAAACTATTTAATATTTGTCACCATAACATGTAAAATTTATTATTTGCATTGATATAGTACCATTTAAATATCAAGTAAATGTCAAATTAAGGTGCTCGGCCTCTAATAGTTAGATTCTATGAAAAAATTGTCTGGACTTACAATAGCATCAATGTACGAGAAGTGGGTGGTTTTGATAATAACGGCGACCATTGAAACAATAGTTTAGCTGTAATTTATGATAAATGCTTAGGTTTATAATTAGTCTGCTTTTATATTATGTACCCAATTAATAATAACAGTAGTAGTTGAAACAACTGTTAACAGTATTTATGATGTGAGGTCTGGATCATATCGCTGTTAAATTTGGTAAAGTAGTCATTTTGGTGGTGACAAAATAGTAAAAAAGGTGGGCTTTATTCATGTTGTTAACTGAATTTATGATGTGCACTCAGGGTTGTATTCATGTTGATGTTCTATTGTTGTGTGATGGAGTAACATAGTTTATAGCACCATGATGCACTCTGGAATGACACAGCTAGGGAACCATTTTGATGTGGTGGGACTTTGAGGTTTGGGTTACATGGGAGTTAAATTTGTTAAATCTTTTTTTAATTGTGGGATGTGTAGATTCACATTCTGTAATATAAGTGGAGTTTCATATGTTGCACATATGAAGATGAAAATTAGAATTGAGCTTGGTCAATAGATGTGAAGGGAGCATACATTTTACTCCGGAGCACGTGTATACATTTTAACAATATGTACAATTCAATGATTTGTTTTGTTCAATCCCTGCTACATGGTATAATTCTATTTGTTGACAGTCAAAAACGTACAAAACTCTATTTAAAAAATGTCAGAAAATATTTAAGCTTTGGTTGGGTCTGGGCAGCAGCAGATACTATTTCGAGGTACATACAGCTGTACTCCATTATATCTTAACATTCAGGGACATTTTTTCACTTAAATCTATTTAATCATTATAAATATATTAATTTCAATTTAAAATATTGAAAATAAATATATACACTTTAATCATTGCACCAAAATTTTTAAAAAATTATATTCTAATCATATATATATATATATATATATATATATATATATATATATATAAAATTCTCTTTCAATTATACTTTATGAGTGGTATAAACCTATTTTTTATAATATATTTTTTTAAGATAACATCTGAACTATTTATAAAAATTTTAATTAAAAGTTATAAAATGTCCGTGTGACCAGTTATATACTTTATAAAGATGAAATGTTATTTCTATCATATTCTACTAATGACTTTAATTTTTAATATAAAATATATTTGCACAAATTAACATGCCATGTTTGCATGACTACTATGCACAACAATTCCTTCCTCTTTATAACAGTAAAGTTATAAACTTTTATTTTAAATTCCCACTAAAAGTGTGATTACGACCATCCAAAAAGAATTATATCCAATTTCCTTTCCACAAAGGATAGAGTTAGATTGAAGGTATCAAAATCTGGTATATGAATTAATTAAAAAAATAGAAAGAATGGAATATAAGTTCATTTATAGAAAAAAAAAATCATTGCATTGTTCATTATTTAATCTTTCACTCATTGAAATTAAGATTTTTGGAGTACAATAATTAATATATTTTTTAAAATGGAAAAGCATCAACCTCAATTTAAGGCAAGGCAAAAGTTTTGTCTCCATCAAATTATAGGCTTCGCACTTACAAATAGTTGTAAAGGCCCATGTGGCATAAGGAAAGAATTATATATAATTATTTTTTTAATTTGTTGTATAAATATTTTGGATTCGTATTTGTATGTATTTGGAGAACGAATGATCTATCAAATTTAAATTTAATGTTATTTTTAATAGTATAAACTTTGTTAATTCAGTTTTATTTTTTTTTAATATAAATTTAATTTTATCTTTTTTAATATGAATTGAATGAAATTGAAATAAATATTAATAAAGTAAATTGGTTTCAATTTTTTTCTTTTATTCGAATTAAAAAGATATGAAATTGAATTAAAGTTTGATCAATTATTCATCAGAATTTAACTTTGTCTTTTTAATATGAATAATTGATAAAAATTTAACTCAATTTTACATCTTTTTTATTTGAATCTAACTTTGTCCCTTTTTTTAAAAGTTCTTTTAATATGAATAATTGATCAAAATTCAACTCATTTTCATATCTTTTCTATTCAAACCTAACTTTGTCCTTTTCTAGTCCTTTTTGATATGATTAATTGATATTCCTCAATTCAATTTCATATTTTTTTTTTAATTCGAACTTAACTTCATCTTTTTAAAAAAATTGATAAACGAATAAAATTGAAATCAATTGATATATCTAACTTTACTATTATATATATTTTAATTTCACTCGTTTATTCATATTAAAAAGGATGAAGTTAAGTTCATATTAAAAGAGATGATATTGAATTGGAGTTTGATCAATTACTCATAATAAAAATGGATGAGACTTAGTTCGTGTTATCAAGGAAATGAGACGTTTCGAGTTGATATAACTGCCCATCTATCGAATTAAAAAAGGATTAAATTGAATTCCTACTAAAAATGAAATTGAAAAAAAATCATATCTAGAATCAGGGCATGTATTTAGAGAGAGCTCTGTAAATAGCTTGAACATTTGTCATGCCGGTTTAACCCTAAGGTTTTTTATCATACCATTATATTCTTCTTGGCTCTGTGATGTTGTCTTACTAAATTTAATTGCATTAATTGATTCAAGACTTAGGATCTGGTCTATGGGCGGGTTCATTATTTAATGGGTCCCTCTTAAGACCTCAAATCATTGAATGCGGCTCAACCGAGAGGAAATAACCATGGCACTGAAGTGGACTCACAAGTTTGTTCCCAAGGGCTTTCACGAAGTAATGTACCTCCTTCTCGAGAGTCTCCTCTTGATGTTTTTTACCTATTTTTTATAGTACCTATAATAGGTTCAAAAATATCCTTATTGGATACTTTGTATATTCTTATTGAATCCATGATTCATAGTTCAATTTAAATTAACTAGGGGAGGGGAGGCAAAAAGTGGACACTTCTTGTGTTTAATTTGATTTTAATGTTTCCACACACATGGCTTCTAAAAGTATGTGTGTGGTCTTGGCTCATAGGCTTGGTGATTATAGAGCCTAAACTGTGTATGCGGTTTTATTTTTTAGAATTGTGTATGTAGTATTGTTGTGATAAGTTTAAAAACTTTGATGCCTTTTATTTGGTATCGACATAAACTGTGAACAAACAAATAAAGAGTTCAACTCATGTTTTGAAAAAATAACATTTTACCTCAAAATTGATAATTGCACGCAAGAAAAAAGCTACACAAATTAATGTGAATACAATTAAAAAAAAACATTAGTGAATTTTCTTGCATTTACATTATTTTTTAATTGAAACTGTTTATTTTTTTATTTTTTCAATATATAAAGAAATGTAGAAAGTGAAAATGAACAAACTAACCCTCTTAGCCCACAAAACCCTCTTAACCATCTGATGCAGGAGCATAGTCATATTTGAGGTCTTTAATAGTCATATTTGAGGTCTTTAATAATTGAAATAAAAATAGTTGTAAAAGTTTATAAGCCTTTATGTAAAAGGGCTTATTAATTTCTTATAAATATCTGAGTCACGTCTACATAGGGATAAGATTGAGTTGTCAAGTCTACAAGGTTAAATAAGAGAATCTTGGAGGATGTTTCCAGACCTCCCAAGATTAGAATAGTTAGTTTTGCGGATAAAGTTGGATTGTGGAGTCGAGTAAAAATTGTGTTATAAATTGTAAAGTCAGTTTCTATATTGAGGTTGGAAAGGTAAGGAGGATTCTTGAGCAAAATTGAATTATTGCAAGCTTAGACGAGCCTTGAACAAATTGATAATGTTCAAGTCTGAGTAGTATCTTATTTTCCTTAGTTCGCAGCGGAAGCTCATGGTCAGTAAAGCGTCAGAAATCTTGTGGTGGTTACGAAAGATAAAGTTGGTGTGAATCCCATTTTTGTTACAGTCTCGTAGCTGTATAAATTGATGTTTGGAAAGTTAGCTTACATTGACTTCGACCTTTGATAAGGTCCCTATCGAACCGCATGGTCTAAAGAATAAGAAAAATTAAAAATCTTCTCAACTGCCGCTCTACCCAATTCTGAATCGAGGGCGTGTATGCAGATACAAACCAACAAATACACAAAAAAGTAAACTATATAACTTGTGCTGCAAATAAGCCATAAGGTCGAGGCTTCTGAATATTATGTGGATCCGACTTCCACTTATATCACCCCAGGTATCTCCGAATGCCCATTTATTCAATTTCTGTTATGAGGAATTAGTGGAGCCGATTCCTTGTTGCTGAGACATGGTTGATTGGTATTGGAAGATTGATGCCAAATGATCTTTAAAAGGATAAGTTGGATAGATTGGAATTCGCTAATCTATCCATGCAAGCTGTATTTCCACCGTTCTTTAAAAGGTATAATGCATGTGCCGTTAAACCCATGCTTCACCACATCAGAAGCATTGGATATTTCAGCCATAAGTTCGAGTAAAGGTCGTGATATTATCTCATTTCTTATAATTTGTTATTATCTTTTAATATTTTGAAAAGAATGCCAAAAGGCGTAGTGAAGATCGAAATTGGTTATAATTGAAGAATTACCTTTTGGTAATAATGTAGGATTATATGAATTTCTTAGAATGATTGGTTATCAGGGGTTGTATGGGTCTAATAATCTCTTTTATTGATGAATTAGTAATGAGAGACTTTATGAAAAATTATAATATGGTTATTGTCAAGCAATTTAAAAAAAAATAAGAGGCTAAAAAAGATTCAGATAACATGTTGTAGATTGAAATACCAGATAAAGAGCATTGGTGTAGTGAGTATAGCACCTCAAGGCATCACTCTCATATAGCTCCTCAAGTTCTCCAAGGTAGTCAAGAGGAATTGGTAGCACACGTAACAGAAAATAGAATTAAAATTGAGAATTTAATTAAGGTAATGAAGGGTCCCTATTCAAGCAACCTTCACCGAACTTCTCTAGCATATAAATTAGAGACATTAATATGTGAAGTTGACTCATTAAAAGATCAAATTGATGCGTGTGTTGATTATAGAGATAAATGCAGGGAATACTATTATAAAAAAATAATTGTGACTATTTTGAAACACTCGCTAATTGTAATTTATGATATGTATTAAAGGTTATAATTAGTTTGCTTTTATATTGTGTACCCAATTGATAATAACGGTAGCTGTTGAAACAACTATTAATGGTATTTATGATGTGCACTCAGGTTTGTAATTAAGGCGCTTGAAAAAATACCATTTCATGTTACCACCCTATTGTTACGTGTTGGAGTAACATAATTTACAGCCCCATGATGCACTCTAGAATGACACAGCCATGGAACCATTTTGGTGTGGTGGGACTCTAAGGTTCGAGTTACATGGGGGCTATATTTATTAAATATTTTTCTTTATATATTTTAAAGGTTCACACTTTGTAATATAAGTAGATTTTCATATGTTGCATACATGAGGATAAAAATTAGAATTGAGCGTGATTGATGGATGTGAGCAGCATACATTTTATCTCGAAGCACGTAAATGCATTTTAACAATATATATGGTTCAATGACTTGTTTTGTTCAATCCTCACTACATGGTGTCATTTTATTTGTTGACAATTAAAAATGGATATAACTCTATCAAAAAAGTGTTAGAAAATATCTGAGCTTTAGTTGTACTTAGACAACATCGAGTACTGCTTTGAGGCATGTACGACCGTGTTCCATTGTGCCCTCAAGTGCTCCAAGGGAATTTTTTTTATTGTATGTACACAATACTTCAGTATCTATATTTCTACTTAAATCTATCAATTCTATATTCCTTATTGTGAATACGTTAATTTAAATCTGAACTACTAAAAACAAATATATTCACATTAATCATTACATTAGAACTGAGAAGACTTCATATTCTCATCACTTTATATATGCTAAACATATAAATCATTTTCCTTCAATTCTACTTCATAAATGGCAAGGCATAAACCTTTTTCTTATAAAATATTTTTTTGAAGGAAACATCTGAATAATTTTAAAAATTTTAATAAAAAATTATAAAATGTTCATATAACTAATTATTCAATTTATAAAAGTAAAATGTTGCTTCAAATATCATAAATAAAATATTTATGACATCAATTTTTTAAATTAAAATATATTTGAAAAAATTAACATGCCATGTTTCTATATGACTATTATGCACAACATATTCCTTTTTATAACAATAAAATTATAAACTTTTATTTAAAATGAACCACATATGCTTCTCCCACTAAAAGTGTGATTATGACCATCCAAAAAGAATTATATACAACTTGATGGTATATGAATTAAATAAAAAATTAGAAATAATGGAATATAAGTTCACTTATGAAAAAATAACATTGCACCATTCATTATTTAACTTTCACTCATTGAACTGGAGAATGTGTCATTTGGATTTGTGGAGTACAATAATTAAGCTTTTTTTAAAAATGGAAAAGCATCAACCTCAATTTAAGGCAAGGCAGGAGTTTTGTCACTCCATCAAATTATAGTCTTCGCACTTACAAATAGTTGTAAAGGCTCATGTGACATAAAGAAAGAATCACAAATAGTTTTTTTTTTATTTGTTGCATAAATATTTGAGATTAGTATTTATATGTATTTAATGTATGAATAATCTATTAAATTTAAATTTAATGTTATTTTTAATAGAATTTTAGTTTTTTAATTGGATATCTAAATAATAGATTTAACTTAAATTTATTGATAATATACATTTAGTGTCGTCTATTTTTAATATGAGTAATTGATTAAATTCTAATTCAATCTCATCTTTTTTTAATATAAATTTAATTTAATCCTTTTTAATATGAATAAATGAATGAAATTGAAATATATATAATAGTAAAGTGAGATATGTTACCTAGTTTTAATTTTTTTTCATTTATTCATATTAAGAAACAATAAAGCTAGGTTCAAATTAAAAAGATATGAAATTGAATTGAAGTTTGATCAATTATTCATCAGAACCTAACTTCATCCTTTTGATATGAATAATTGATCAAAATTCAACTCAATTTTATATCTTTTTTATTCGAACCTAACTTTGTCCTTTTCTAAGTCCTTTTAATATGAATAATTGATCAAAATTCAACTCACTTTCATATCTTTTCTATTCCAACTTAAATTTGTCTTTTTTAATATGAATAATTAATCAAACTTCAATTCATTTTCATATCTTTTTAATTCAAACTTACTTCATCCTTTTTAAATAATTGATAAATGAATAAAATTGAAATCAAGTGATATATCTCACTTTACTATTATATATATTTTAATTTAGTTCATTTTTTCATATTGAAAAGGATGAAGTTAGGTTCATATTAAAAGATATGATACTAAATTGGAGTTTGATCAATTACTCATACTAAAAATGGATGAGGTTAAGTTCATGATATCAAAGAAATGAGACGGTTTGAGTTGAATGGTTTGATTTGAACGGTTTGAGTTGATACAATTATCCATGTATCAAATTTAAAAAAGATAAAACTAAATTCTTACTAAAAATGAAATTGAAAAAAAATATATATCTACTATCAAGTCATGTATTTAGAGAGAGCTCTAGATATAACTTGAACATTTTTCATGTTGGTTTAACCCCAAGGTTTTATATCATATCAGTGTATTCTCCTTGGCGAGCTATGATATTATCTTACCAAATTTAATTGCATTGATTGATTTAGGACTTAGGATCCACCTTATGGGTGGGTTCATTGTTTAATGTGTCCCTCTTAGGAGCTCACATTATTAGATGTGGCTCAACCTAGAGGAAACAACCATGACACTGAAGTGGGCTTGCAAGATTATTCCCAAGGTTTTTCATGAGGTAATGTACCTCCTTCTCAAGATTCTCATCTTGATGTTTTTTACATATTTTTTATAGTCCTTTTTATTGGCTCAAAACATATCCTTATTAGATACTCTGTGTATTCCTATTGAATTCATGATTTGCAACTAGCTTCAAACTAACTAGAACCCTCATAGCATTGAGCTTATCGGGATTCAAAATCTGACGGAATAATTTTTCCCTTTTAGGTTTGAAAAACCCTAATAGTTCATTGTTATTCACAAACATGGCCCAAATTATGTGAAAAGATCACTACTTACATTTTCCCCTGGACCTTGACTATGTCATCTCAGACAAATCCAAACTTAAGGTCCATATCGGGGTTAAATTATCTAGTTTACCTATACATTTTTGGTCATTTTTGAAACAATTAGTGAAATTATTAGATCATTTAATTTGCTTGAAAACTAACCCTTTTGTTCATTTGCCCTCAACAATGCATCTATGTTGAGTTTAACCTTACACAAGATCTCCATGAAAGTATTGATATACAAATTGGTGAGTAACAATTTACCCAAAGAATCTAGGATATCAATCTTCACAATTCTTGATTTAGGTGTTAGGCCTTAAACCACATGATTAAGGACTAGCTGCTTATGGCTGCTTCAAACCCTCCAGCCAAGACCAAAAGTGGACATTTTTTGCATTTAAATTGATTTAAATTTTTTCACATACGTAACTTCTAAAAGCATGTATGCAGTCTTGGCTCATAGGCTTGGTGATTATTGATCCTAAATCATGTATGCAGTTTTATTTTTAGAATTGTATAAACGGTATTATTATTATAATTAAAACAACTTTGATGTCTTTTATCTAGCATCAACGTAAACTGGGAACAAATAGATAAAGAGTTCAACTCATGTTTTGAAAAAATAACATTTTACCTCAAATAGACAATTACATGCAAGAGAAAAGGTATGTAAATGAATTTGAGTGCAATTGCAAACAAATTTAGTGAATTTTCTTGCATTTACATTATCTTTTTATTAAAATTGTTTGTTTTTTTTTTAATTTTTACCATGTATAATACACCTTCCCAATATAGGGAAATGTATTAAGTGAAAATGAACAACCTAACCCTCATATAGCTCCTCAAGCCCCCAAGGTAGTCAAGAAGAAATGGCAGCCCACGTAATAGAAAATAAAAATAAAATTAAGAATTTAATTAAGGTAATGACGGATCCCCATTCAAACAACCCTCCATTGAACTTCTATAGCATATAACTTAAAGACATTAATAGGTAAAGTTGACTCATTAATAGGCCTAATTGATAAGTGGGATGATCATAGAGATAGATACAGGGCATACTATTATTAGAAATAATTATGACTGCTGTGAAAGATTAAAAAAATTCAAAGAACAAAATTGTGCACTATTCAAAGATGAAAAAAGTGATATGCTACTAGATCTGCCAACCAAATAGATTACAATCCACTAGTGCACACACAATTTGATCAAACAAACTTTTAGGACTGATGGTGCATGGTATTTGATCATCTACCTTGCAACAATAATGAGGTATTCTTTTATTTTTTGAGAAAACTCTATTGTAATTTTGTCCTTAATGAATTTCTAAATTATTTTGATTTCTCATAGTTTCAGGTAGAGGAAACGACTTTGTGTAGGATAGGTCGAGTGCTCATCATGCACCTAATTAACCTACAAAATCACCTATCTAAAAAACACACCCTCCTTAGATAATACCCTATACAATCAATGATATTATAGATATCAATATTTTGCATGTGCTTAAGGTACTTACTAACACCTTTGTTTAGCATACGAGCCAGGTTTCTCATACTGTTGTTGGTGAGGTGGACATGGGGATGTTTCATCTATAATTATTTTTTGAACTCACCATTGCATATCATGTGGTGTTATATACACTATACTTGAGGAGGATTTCATGCATCTTACTCATGACAATCTTTCTAAGGGCCTAGATGATATTGATCTCACTAATGTGTTTTAGTTGTCTACACTTGTTCTAGATATATCGACTACAACCTCCTAGGTATCTTATATATTTTACATGTAAAATAAATTGTCAAACTTGTTAAATTAAAAATATTTATATAATTTAAAAGGTAATAATTATTTTCATAGAAATCTCAATAATGTATATGTAATTTTTTATGTTGAAGTAGGATTTTTGATGCTACACAAGCACATATGTGTAGAAACATAGGTAATTTTTAAAGATCTATTAATGTTATGGTTAATTACATGTATGTACTTGTATATATTTTCTCAAGTGACTAACAATGATATTTTGGTTTTTCAATTGATGACCATGCTAGACACTCCACCATCTATTTATTCGGGATCAAATGTAGGCATTGTTGTTGCAATTCAATCTCCATAGAAAATCATAGAAGTATGAGAGTTCTTATAATGTTTAAGTGTAAATATGGATTTCTGTTTTTTAATTTTCCTCTGTACTTTGAAAATAACTGAGGCATGAAATAATTTCCTATGTAAAGTCCTCCGACAACATATTTTAGTCTTGTTCAAATTATTAACAGGTGTGCCTTGTGATATAATCTAATTTAATTTTTAAATTTAGCTATTATATTTTAATGATTTTCTCATTTGCTTTAATTTTTTATGAACTAATACACACACACACACACACACACACACACACACACACACACACACACACACACACACACACACACACACACACACACACACACACACACACACACACACACACACACACACACACACACACACACACACACACACACATGTATGTGTGTGTGTGTGTGCATGTGTGTTTGAATATATGTATAAATACATACATATGTATGAACGTGCGTGTGTGTGTGTGTGTGTGTGTGTGTGTGTGTGTGTGTGTGTGTGTGTGTGTGTGTGTGTGTGTGTGTGTGTGTGTGTGTGTGTGTGTGTGTGTGTGTGTGTGTGTGTGTATACATACATACATACATGTGTGTGTGTGTGTATACATACATACACATTTGTATATGTATGTGTATGTGTGTATGCATGTGTGTGCACGTGCATGCATGCAGGGTCTTATCCCTTCCCTTATTAGGAGTTGGGCATCGACTCATATTGGTTCTTAGTTTCACACTCTTGTTCACTGGCCTTAACATACCATTGACCCTATTTAGTGCCAAATGTAAATTGATCGTGACCACCATATTATGGTAAGTGAAAATTTGAATAATTTTTATATCATTTTAAAAGTAACTTGTTAGTTTTTTAAGTATCTTGTTCTAGTATGCAAATTTTCTGATAATATTTGTATATAAAAAAGTTGAGATACATAAAAGTTTTGATTAGAAGAGGACCCATAGTTATTCATCTTAGAGACCTCCATATATGATCAAGGTGTCTAAATCAGAGCCTTCTACAAACAAGGCAAAGAGAGTGATGCATTTTAATGATTAGGATCATGTCTTACGACATTTTGTTGTATGTTTATATGGCTTGATGTACAATTATTTGGCATTGTATGTCTATGTGGCATTGACCTGAGATATTCTATTATGTTTATATTTTATACACCTCTATGACTTTAATGGATATTTTTATACCCATTTTTGGTGTTTAGTGCAAGTGATGCCCCTAACTCATGTTTACAGTTAAATCCATCATGATTGAGTTACAACATAAATAGCCTAACTTAGTTTCAATAATAATGTTTGGGTATCAACCTTATAAATCATCGAGGAGAATAAGGCACATACACCCATAAGCCTTCCCTTTATTTACATGTTTGTTACAATCGAAAGGCATAAATATAGAAGGTGAAATTTCAAAGTATATATCAAAATTACGCATGCATACAAGGAATTTCATCTAAACAGGTGCTAATGATTAGATGAATCCTTTTTAGTATTGTCTAGGTACTACGTACCAGAATCATTCACCTACATTAAATCATATTTCACATACCAATAGGTATATAGGAAGGGTGGGATTATTTCACTTATTGAAAGGTATATAAGAAGGGTGTGTGTGTGTATATATATATGTTTTATATATTAGTTTGACAATATCTAGAGAGGGAGACTGTATACTTAGAGTGATAAGGAACCAATCCATCACCCATGGTCTTAATAATGGTTACACATGCTCCAAAATTCTTTTTTCCATATTCTTAGTTACTAAAAGGTCATAACTACTCTTCTTGGAAGATAAAGATCAGAACTCAACTTGGATTTGATAAAATTTGGCCCATTGTAGATGGCACCTACACTTGATATACAAAAGATGTTAACCAATAATGCAAATATGACAAAGCCAATTAGAAGGAAAAATTTATCATACTATTTAGGGTATCAGATGAAATGTAACCACTCATCGATGAAGCCAAAATTTCCAAGGAAGCTTGGGATAGCTACAAAAATTATATGAAGCCAAAAATGAGAGCACTATTCTACACCTACAAAGTCAACTTCACTATCTGAAATTGAGATCAAGTGAAAAGTTAAGGCCTTTCTTAGATGTGTTGAAATACTAAGGGTGTCACTACAATCCTTGGGTGAAATAGTTTCATATGACTCTATTGTACCCATTATCTTGAGAGCTTTGCCACCCTCATACAATATTTTTGTAATTACCTTAATTGTCATAGAACAAAAACTAAGTTTTGAATAACTAGTAACTATGTTGTAACAATAAGAGTCTTTCAGTACTCAAGAAGAAGAAGAAGAACATGTTCTCACTTCTCAGAAAGGAAAGAAACCCATCAAGTCTTTAAAGTCATCATCAAAATAAAATCCTAGAAAGAATTAACAAGGGGTAAATCATAAAAACAATGTCTCATTTATAGTCATAAGGGACATGAGTTAAAATATTATTGGTATAATAAATTTTAGAATGGATATTCTATTGGGCAGAACCCCACTACCCAACAATCATCCCATTCACCTCAAAGTAGACCTAAAGGATTAAAAAAAGGCATTTGAAAGAAGAAAACAAGTCAACAAGGTAATATTGTTGAATAGGAAGAACATGATGAGGATGCATACTTCTTGTATTCTACCAATTTTCATAAAGAATCAACATCACAAAGTGATATCTAGTATGTTGATTCTGGTGTAACCTGACACATGATAGGTAAACAATATTGTTTTTTCACTTTGAAGGATACACCCAACAAAAATCATGTGTCTTTGAGTGATGATACCTCCTATAGTGTGAAATGCATTGACAACATTGCCTTACCCTATAAACACAAAACTACAAAATCATATATGTTCTCTATGCACATATTTTAACCAAAAAATTATTATCAGTCAGTTAACTCTTAGACCATAATTTGAAGATTGTATTTGACTATAGAGGTGTAAATAAAATGTATCTGATCAGATATAAATTCAAAAATTCAAATTTTTTTTTAAGATCATCTAATGAAAACCATATTTTATAGATTTATTTCATTCAAAAAAATAATCAGATAATCATAGCAAAAGACATAGACTCAGCGTAATTGTGGCATAGAAGATTTGGCACATTAGTTTTTGATATCTCGACACACTCCACCATTACATGGTAAGAGGATTTACACCTATTAAAAAAGGTACATATAAATGTCAAGATTGCTTATCTAGTAAAAAACATAGATCTCCATTCAAAAAATTACATATCGAGCCCATGAAAAACTTGATCTAGTGCATATTGGTCTGTGTAGACCAATGACACCTAGTCATGTTGGGTTTAAGTACTTCATTCTCTTTGTTGATGATTATTCCATAAAAATGTGGGTCTACTATGTGAAAATAAAGAGTCAAGCCTTTAAACTTTCATGAAATTCAAACTAGTTATTGAAACACAATCTGGTTAAAAAATAGAGACCCTCCACTCAGATCATGAGAGGAATTCATCAATAATGAGTTTAAGTAGTTCTTGAAATAAAATTACATTCATCGTCAAATGGCACCTCTACATACACCACAAAAAAATGTAATTTTTGAATGGAAGAATCATACTATTACATAAATAGTTTGATTTATATTACATGATTCAAACTTGAAAAAGGCTCTTTAGGTAGAAGTAGTCAAAACTGTTATATATTTACTCAATAGGATTCCCACTACAACTCTTGATTGAATAACTCCACATGAAGCCTAGTCAGGGAAAAGCCCATCTATAACACATTTTTGAATTTTTAGATGCCAAAAAAGTATGCACTTTCCCAGAGCATAATGGACTAAACTTGATATGAAAGCCAAAAAGTATGTGTTCTTAGGGTACAGTGAAGAAACACTTATCTATAGACTCATGGATCCAAAAACTAGATGAATATACATGAGAAGGGTTGTTTAGTTTTTTTAGAAGAAAGCAGTAGAATATCCTTCTACATGCTCACCTAATAGACCATTCAGTCCAATAGAAAATATAGAATATCGCAATCCACCATAAAATGACAATGATGATGGGAATAATGGTGTAGCTTCACCACCCATAAGAATTACTCAACGTATGCCTAAATGGTATATAAGTAGACTAAGAGATGCTAAACTAAATGGTGTTTCAAATACATCCACCACTGGACCAAGGACTCATAGTATGGCTTGAGGAGAAGTCAATTTCGATTTAATGAGTAAAATTATTGAATATGTTGATTCCTCTTTAGTTCAATAAGACCTACAATCAAAAATTTAGAAATATGCCATGAATTCATAATATAATTCACTAATGAAGAAAAAAACATGGAAGCTTGTAGACCTTCCACCAAAGAAGAAGCTAGTTGGATTCAAATATATCTTCAAGATGAATTACAAAGTAAATGGTAGTCTCGACAAGTATAAGGCAAGGCTAGTTGTAAAGTGATATGCTCAAAAAGAAGGCATTGACTATGAGGAGACATTTTCTTCCACAATAAAGATCAAAACTATCAAGATGATTTTTTCTCTAGCCACACAGTTTGGCTGGAAAGTCCATCAAATGGACATGAAAAGTGATTTGCTTAATGGAGACTTACATGAAGAAGCCTACATGACTAAACCAGAAAGTTTTATCAAACCAAGAAAAGAAGATAAAGTTTGTGGACTTGTCAAGTCACTGTATGCTCTTAAATAGGCTCCTAATGTATGGTATATCAAAATTGATGAACAACTCTTAAAACATGGATTCAAAAGAAGTCCATGTGATCTGAATATCTACTTCAAACAATAAGGGGGAAGATGATTATTGTGTTTGTATATGTTTGTTGATCTAATCATCACTGGTAATTCAATGAAGATGATTGAATCAACAAATAAATATCTAAATCAATCATTCAACACGATAGATATCAAGCTCCTACATTATTGTCTTGGTTTAGAAGTTTGGCAGAGATAAAATCATATATTTATGTCTTAGATCAGATATGCCAGTACAATGCTTGATAGGTTTCACATGATGGATAGCACACCAATTACCGTGCACTTATGGAAATAAAACTTTAGTTGTTTCAAGTACATCCATCACCACAGGTAAATGCAACTCTATATCAATAATTGATAGGGAGTCTCATTTACCTAACTTATACTAGGCTGACATCAACTATGTTGACAATCATCTATCTCGGTTCATGCAAGATCCCAAAATCTCTCACTAGAAAGTAGCAAAGTGTGTATTAAGATACATCAGAGGAATCATGGATTTTGGCCTAGAGTACAAGAAGAATGATAATTTATTAATGGGATATTCAGATTTAGATCATGTAGGGAACATTGATTATTGAAAATCCACCTCAAGATTTGTATTCTTTTTCGGATCTAGATCAATATCATGGGGGAGCAAGAAGAATACTTGTGTTTTGAGATCCTTCATAGAATCATAATATTGAATTGCAGAAGAAGTTTTCTATGAAGTGATTTGGCTCATATGTAGACTTGAAGGATTTAGGATACCACATAATTAGCTAATAATTATTCATATAGGCAATTAAGGAGTATTAAATCTTGTTCACAATCCAATACTTCATGAATGCACCAACACATTGAGGTGACATTTAATTTCATTCACAAATATGATGAGAATAAAAACATCCAACTTCATTATTACTTGAGAGATCTATAACATGCAAATGTTTTCACTAAAACACTTGCGTAAGAAACATTTGAGGCATTTAGATAATCTCACTCTTGTTCACTTGAGACGATCCTAAATTAAGGGGGGATTATTAGGTATAACCTAAAGGGTGATTAATTCACCATTTAAAATAAATGTAATTGAGTAATGTTTTATTACTCATAGTAGTTAGGATTATTAAATATGTTTGTTTATTCTAACTTTCTATAATTTGTTTCAAATATGCTTATTATATCTATGAGGTTGCATAGATTTTACATCAAAATAAGATAATGCCTACCCTATTATAAAGGGAATATTTTTGGTATTAATATTTGTATAAATTTGTGATTGTAAACATTTCCCATAAGTTTGAAATATAATAATTTTATTTATCCATAATACTCTACCCCTACATGAGGGAATGAACAAATGCGACCAGTGAATGGTCTAGTAGGCCTCTTTTGAGATTACACCTCAAGGTTCAACCTAGTGCATCATGGTCCTTATGGAGAAAGGAATTACCCACCACTTTTGAAAATACATTAGTGTCACTCACTAACTATGCATTATCAAAGACATTCCTCTATATGGTGGATTACATGGGATCAACCCTTAGGTCCTTTAGCCATTAGTTTATATTGCCTACATCTCCCTCATCCATTTCTTTCACCATAACCTACATTATCTTCAACTAGACCCACATATAGAAGTTTTTAATTTACTCATTCAATAAATTAATGAAGAGTTTTTATAGACTCAACATCCACTACCAACAATTGCTTCTTCTTAGTTGCTTGTTCATTTTGGTTTTTAAAAAATGGAACTTGATGTGGGTTTTCTATCATGATTTTTGAATCTAGTTTGAATTGACCATGTAAAGGGTGAAAAACCCTCTTCTAGTTAATCAGTTTAATCATTTTTTTATGATATTATGTACATGATTGGTGTGATGGCTTGTTATGGCAACATTAGTTTTATCTTAGAATGAAATTTACCATTTAACCAGTGGCATGTGTAGTCTATTTTACATCAGATTGTTGACCTGTGTGGTTGTTGTATCTATTTTATAATTAATTTTTGCTTTCAAGAATACTAGACCTAAATACATAACATTCAAAGTTTCATTTTGTGGGATCTATCACTTTGATTTACACCAGCTTCACAATGAGTGGCATAATTTTGAATACCTAGTGGTTTTGATGCTTCTACAGTTTGAACATAAAATTAATTTAGTTCATTTGTTTTGTAGGCATAAAGTTGTGGGGATTGTGATAGAAGTGGGATATGAAGTAAATAAATTTGTCTTGGGTGATCGTTTAAATTTTTTAAATATATAAAAATAAACCATTATCGAGAAAGAAACCACAAAATAAAAGACTCACTAAGCAAAATATATGTAGTATACATAACTAAAAGAAATACATAATAGCCAAGACAAAAAAATTTCCTCAAATTATTTGAATCATTCTCCATATCAATAAAGATCAAAGACAATGTTTTTATTGAGTTTCATGTGAACATGATTTTCTCATAAATAACTAAACCATTCTAAATTTATCTAAATGATAAAAATAAAACAACTTTCATGAAATATAAACTAAAATTATTTCTAGACTTTCTAAGGATTTATTGTTCTAAAAATAGATTAACTAAATATTAAATAAATTTCATTTTCTTTTCTATTATGATATCTATTGTAGAACTAGGACTTAACAATAATTAACCAACATTCTCCCCCTTGATGTTGAGTGAACTAACAATTTGATCTCAGAGTTTCAAAAACTAAATTTTTACAATAACTTTAGTGAAGATATATATAACTTGTTCCTATGTGTTTAAATACTTCGATTCTACATATTTCTTTTGAACCAAATATCGAATAAAATGGCAATTCAAATAAAAAAATTCACCTATTGTGATGCATTGGATTCTTAGCTAATTTGATAGCATGTACATTATCACAAAAAATCACTATAGGTTGATGTTGTTTCTCTCCAATTTCTTTTAAAACATTTCACAGCCACAATTCTTGTGTACCAACTAAAGTGACAACAATATATTTTGCTTCTGTAGATGAAATAGCAACTAAACTTTACTTCTTTGAACTCCATGCAACAAAATCAGAACCTATTGAAAAAATTCCTAGATGTTGACCTTTAGTCATCTAAAATACCTCCTAAATCAAACTCACTAAAAATAAAAAGTTTGAACATATGAGTAGCATAATAATTAATACCAAAGCCAATAATATCTTTTACATACCTAAAAATTCTCTTGGATGCTTTCATATGAATTTTAGATGGCTCAGACATATATCTTGATATAAGAGAAATTGAATAAGTAATATCTGGTCTTGTGTGAGTTAAAAACATTAATCTTCCAACAATAATTTTATAAGTTTTCTTGTCAACTCTTTTAGCACCATATTATGTACATAACATAACTCCATGATAAATTGGAGTGGACACCATTTTATAATCAGCCATATTGAATTTTTTTAACATAGGATTTTCATACTTTGTTTGACAAATGAAAATGTCCTCTTTACTTTGATGAACCTCCATCCCTAAAAAGTATTTCATAAGACCAAAATCTTTCATTTAAAATTCATTCATCATTTCAATTTTGAATTCTTCCTATTGTAGACTCAGGTTGTACCCTAACTGAAAGGATGAATGTTCAAGTCCTACTTTCAAACCTAGTCCAACATGGGAGCAACCTCAGGCTGTGGGTCACCTATGAAGGGGTTGAACCTCTAGGGATTTTTAATGAAGATAGATCCTTAGATTGCTTGTTATAGTGATAACCTAAGATCTAAATGGATTTAGGATGACAAGGTAGAAGGAGTTACATAAATGGAAATCTACTCTAAGTGTGGTGATGCACCATAAATTCAGCCACCCACTCTTTTGGACTCAAATGACACTAATGGATGGAGTATAGGACTAATGCACTATCTCTAATGGTTTCCAGGCAATAGTGCTTAATTTAGAGGTTAGATTGACTAATTACAATAGGATGGAAATGAGAATGAGGCCTAGTTAAATGGAACTTATAGTCAAATAACCACTTCAAGCTTAAGACACCAATCACCAAAACACATTAGATGACTTGCAAGGAAAATTGTAAACACTTAGGTAAGACCTAGACCTATAGAAGGGAAAATTCATCCACTTAAGCATATTTAAACTAGTAAAAAACAATAAGTAAAAATCATGAAAATAGCTAAAAATGTTCTATTCATTCATCCAAGAGGTCTGTGAGTATAAAGCTTGATAGAATCTAGTCATACTAGCCTGAGGGATAATAATCAATAAATCGAAGGCTATATTTATAGAGAAAGGAAGGTAGGAGAGAGGAAGGGTTTTTTGTGATGAAGAGGTCTTTATTGAGTTTAACTCTACTCTCCATAGTAGTTACAACCACCCTACATTTATGCTCCTTGAAAGTACTCAATTGATCATGGCCACCTCAATAAACAATTACAATAGTCACTCATTTATCCTCCCACCTCTCTTTGCATTGATGTTATTTTTAGTTATAATGGTGGGACCAAGGAATTTTCAAGTTGAGTTTCAATGTTGATATGATTACAATAGTTGGATCATTCTATTATGTTATTGTTTTAACATTGATTGCCTTTTACTAGTTAATCATGGCATGAGAGAATGGGGAAAAGGGTCACAATCATACCATTGGCTTTGGTGGTGGGGTTGTTACAGTCCATATATATGCCTTTATGGTATCCTTTGATATGTTGGATTTGATTTAGTTTGGGTTATGCTTGAACTCAGCTCCATGCTCTTGGTTTGGTCAAAAAAGGCTCTTGGGTTCAACTTTGGATGTCAAAAACCAACTCAAACCAATCAAATTATTCCATCTTATCTTTGTTCTCATTGGTTATATGGATCCTAGCTATTATATCCTTAACTTATTGACCTAGATCACTCCATTGATCATTCATTATAGGATTCAACAAGAGCCATGGATCTTCTACTAGTTCAATGTGGTTAAAACACTTGTCATCCACATGTTTGCTTCTTGGATTTGTTTGGTCCCATTTATGTCATCCATGCCCTTACTCTATTGTATTTGGATGTATGACTTAACACCAGTCATTGGATCTGCTTATATTTGAACCCTAATGTCTATTTATTGAGTCTTAAACTTGACATTTGCTAGAACATCATTTGAGATCCATGTAGACGTATTTGACATCTTGTAAATCATCAAATTTAAGTTCAAAAGGATTTATTTTGATCTATCTTAAAGTTGAAATTTATGTGAACATAATTTAACATCCTCATGGACATATTTGATGTCTCATAGACCATCAAACTCAAACCCCAATGGATTTTTGTAGTAGATTAAAGTTGATGTCTATGTGAATGTGTCCAATTATTTGACCAAATTTGAAGGCTTGGATCTTGAATCATGAATGTCATGGAGGCACCAAATTTTTAGGAGATGTTCTTGATAATAAAAGGGATGAACCCATTTGACCTACCAATCTTAGGAGATTTCTAATTTTAATTATAAAATGTTCAAGTGATCTCACCTATACAATTTTTCATGACGTATATGTGCAAATGGCCAAGTATGGAAACTTAGCGAACTCTATCTAGGGAGCCAACTTTGAATATGCATAACTTTTGTCACACTTCAATAAATTGCCTAAAACTTAGGGCATATGTTCTTGGGACTAAACTAGACAAACCCATATGATCATTTTCTCCTAAAAATATCACATGTGTGAGATATAACACCATCAAACTATCTACTTGGCTCCATTTGGGCTTCTTAGAAAAATGGCTAAGTATGAAAAATTATAAAATTCTACTTGAGAAACCAACTTTAAACACTCATATCTTCTACTACACTTAGATTCATGGCTTGAAATTCAATGTGTGGTAACTTGGGACTAATATAATCACAACCATATGACCAATTCTCCTTGACTCATCTACACAACAATGATAACATAATCAACTTTCCTACTCAAAATTTTAGCTACTATACCCCAATGTCTAGATGGACACAATGAAGGACCAAATGAATGCCATGTACTTCCATACTCATTCCAAGCACTCTTGATATCCCATATGGTTTTTAAAACTCTAGTCCTATCTTTAGAAGTTAAAATTACACTTTTAAGTGAATTTAAAGTGTTTCAAAATCTTTGTGAGCAAGATGAGATCCCTTTGGACCAATCATTCTATCCAAAACACTACTCAACTTCCTATTCCATTCTTGATTTCCAAGACATGGCATTGCATCCAAGCAGAAGCTTGATATATGGGCCAAAATGGCCAACATTTCTAGTGACTCGATTGTGAAGCATGCCTACTATGCTTGAAAACCTAGGTACTTCCATGACTTCTAGACTCTTGGAACAATGAAAAAATGAACCTTGACTTCAAGAAACCTCTTATAAAAGATAACACCAAACAAAAAAAAAGGAAAAAACACAACAAGGAACACAAACCCAAACAAAGCAAGAGCCAAAAAATGTGCTGAGGTAGCACTCAGAGGAAATTTACAAGAAACTATCCTAATATTTATAATTAAAAATCACATATACTTTCTACTTATATCAAAAGGAAAGCTAGATGGTCTATTTTAGAACCTTGAGACACGTTTGCCATATCTTGATGGCCTCTTCTTGCTGGCTAGAGCAATTGCATGTCCATACCCTCTTAATGAGTTAGATAGGCCTCCATCTTCCATTATGAGTTGTAGGGATTGAAGGTGGGAATCTAAAATAAAATAATCCTACTCTTAGGTTCTTCTATTTTGTAAGAATACTAAAAATTCTTTTTCATTTATTAGTTGCTAATGATCTTTTGTATCTCCCATTAGGCCTTTATTCTTCTCGTTATGAACAAGCGACTTATCAAGGTCTTCATGATTTATCTATTGTATCTCTTTAGGCATGCTGGCTAACAAGACCTCTTCATTTGATTTATGATCAAGAGTAATGGTCTGAGGTATTAAGCCAACAAACACTTGTTCATTCTTCTCATATTCATGTACTTGATCTCCTTGTGAGTCAACTTCAACAGTGGATTGGTCATTAAAATACTCTATGGGAAGTGTAAGGCCTTGAATAGCTTGATATTATTTTCAAATATCCATATATTTCTAACATAAGCCCTCATCATCACATTGATTCTCATTTTCCTTGGTTGGGTTGCACTCATCATTAGTCAATTCTACAAGTTCTTGAGAAGCATCTTGATGTGGGAAAATTGGTATGTGATCAAGAGGCTCTTAAAAATGACCTTATATGACACATCTGAAACTTCTTCTTTATAGATCTCACCATCTATTTGCACTTGTCTATGAAACTCATCCTCTTCAACCTTATAGAAGAATGGATTATGTTTGTTCCTCCCAAGAGGTGTCCCAATCAAGATTTCTTCTTCCTAGTCACTCAAATCATCATTATCTTATGCCTCCTTAGCTACATCTTCTTGATTTTCCTCACAAAGGAGATGGTCTTTCTCTAGGATAGGCATAGTAGACCCATGAAAGTAATCAATAAGATGAGAAAGGTCAATATAAGTAGTCATAGATACTTGATTTTTCTCCTAGACCTACTTTCCTTATACCACATTCACCTCTTTGTTGTTTTACTATTTCTTGAATGGCCCCTCATGAACCAAAGGCTCTGAGATTTTGAGGAGAGAGAAGTGTAGGATAAAAGGTCTCTTGTCTAACTTCAGTAATCACCACATCCTCCTTCTTCACACCACTCTAAATGGATTTCCAAGATTGAAATGGTTTAGATTCTTGAGGAGGGAGGGGTGGGAATTGAGTAGATTTGGGTTTGCTTGACTACATGACCTGACTCCAAGATGAAAAATTGGGTTCATGGTTCCTTTACATAGTGTGTATTGAGGACTAAGGAACAAAATGAGGTATGTGTAGTTGAGCTGATGTTGCCTTTGGATCTACCCATGTCTAGTTCAAATGTTTACCTATAGCCTCAATATGTCTAGCAAGGGAGGCTTCAAAATCAGACCTCAATTAATCATGAGGGTTGGGTCTTTCAACACAAACCTACCTTTCCTCCTGGGATTTCCCTTGAATAGATTTCCATGAGGGTAAGGTTGAGATGAATTTGGGGGAATTGTGATGACCTTTAAATTCATGTGGTGAGGTCTTATGAGTGTGTTGGAAATCTCAATATAAGGTTGAGGTGGAGTGAATGAGGGAAGGTAAGGTGGGTGATGGGGTGTTTGATGTTCTTCGTGGGTTCCCAATTTATCCTCAATCTTGGAGATGAGTCCATCTATGTCAACCATGTCACCATTGTTTCTAGAATAACCTCTCTTAATAAAATACATCCACTCCTTCTTTGCCTATTTTACTAAAGTCCTAACCCCTTTAATGACATGTTTTATAATTTCCTACCCATTCCCCTTCAATGGATCAATGTTTATCACATTATTTTCTTGGTCTAGTAGAATTTTTTTAAGGCTATATATAGAATGGGTTGGGGTATAAGTGGGTTGTTTAGGGATGTCATGTAAATTATATGATAGACTAGGAGGTGATCAAGTTGTAGAGGGGGTAGATGAGGCTCATAGAGGGCATGATGATCTTGGTAATAAGGGGTTTCATCATAAGACTAGATTAGCTACTCATAGGAAGGATCAGGGAAATACTCATGACTGATATAAATCTTCATACTAATGGTGAGGATCATATCAAGAAGTATATGGGTCATTCTAAAAATGTTGATGAGGAGAGGAGAGACATAACTTTTATCTATAGGTTATCATAGCCTAGAAAACATGAGGATAACTAAAATCATGAATAAGGATATGCTTCTTACCTTGAGATATAGATTAAGGAGCACTTGAAACTACTTTTAAATATGAATGTGATGTAAACTTGCTTTAATAGATGAAATTTGTCCCACTGGGCATACCATAAATGTTGTAGACTTAGGTTACCCTAGATGAAAGGAGGAATGTTTAAGTCCTAATATCAAACATGGTCTAACATGGGATCAACCCTAGGTTGTGGGTCGCCTATGAAGGGTTTGAACCTCTAAGGTTTCTTAATGAGGTTAGCTCATCATATTTCTCATTATAGTGCTCACCTAAGATATAAATGAATTTGGGATGAAAAGGGAGAAGTAATTTCATAAATGGAAACCTACTCTAAGTGTGGTGATGCACCATAAATTCAACCATCCACTCTTTTGGACTCAAATGACACTAATGGATGGATTAAAGGACTAATACACTATCTCTTATGGTTTCTAAGCAATAGTGTTTCATCTGAAGATCAAATTGATTTATTGTAGTAAGAGGGAAAAGAGAATGAGGCCTAGTTAGAAAGAAATTATAGTCAAACAAACACTTCAAGCTTAAGCCACCAATTACTAAGACACATTAGATGACCTATAAGGAAAATTGTTAGCACATAGGTAAAACCTAGACCTATAGAAGGGAAGATTCATCCACTTGATTATATTTAAAATAGTAATAAACACTAAGTATAAATCATGAAAATAGCTACAAATGTGCTTTTCATTCATCCAAGAGGTCTATGAGTACAAATATTGACAGAGTCTAGTCATACCATTCTAAGGGATAATAATCAATAACTCGAAGGCTATATTTATAGAGAAAGGAAGGTAGGAGAGAGGAAGCCTTTCTGGTGTTGAAGGGGTCATAATTGAGCTTAACTCCACTCTTCATAGTAGTTATAATTTCCTTACATTTATGCTCCTTGAAATCACTTAATTGATCATGGCCACCTCGACAAACAATTACAATAATCACTCATTTCTCCTCCCACCTCTCTCTAAATTGATGCTCTTTTTAGTTATAATGGTGGGATCATGTCATTTTCAAGTTGAGTGTTCACATCAATATGGTTACAACAACTGGATCTTTTTTTTATGTTCTTATTCTAGCATTTATTGCCTTTTACTAGTTTATCATGGCATGAGAGAGTGGGAAAAAGGGTTACAATCATGTCAATGGCTTTGGTGGTGGGGCCGTTACAGTCCACATTTAAGCCTTTAGAGTATCCTTTGAGATGTTAGATCTGGATCAGCTTTGGTTATTCTCAAAATTGGCTCCATGATCTGGCTTTGGTTAAAAAATTCTCTTGGGTTAGACTTTGGACATCGAAAACTAACTCATATCAATCTAATTCTTCCATATTGTCTTTGTTTTCATTGGTTCCATTCATCTTAGCTATCAAATCTTTGACTTGTTGACCTATCTCACTCTGTTTATCCTTCTCTATATGATTAAGAGAGATCCATGCATCTTCTACTAGTTTAACATGGTTGAGACACTTGTCATTAGCATGTTTACTGCTTAGATTTGCTTGGTTCCACTTACATCATCCATGCCCTTGCTTTATTGGATTTGGATGTACAACTTAGCACTAGTCATTATACCTACTTAGATTTGAACCCTAGTAGCTATTTACTAGTTCTTAAATTTGAAATTTATGTGAACATCATTTAATGTTCATGTGGATGTATTTGACATCCTAATAGCCATCAAATTTAAGTTCAAAAGGATTTATTTTGCTCTGTCTTAGAGTTGACATTTTCATAAATGTCATTTGACATCCCCGTGGACATATTTGATGTCCCAAAAACTTTCAAAATCAAGCCCTAATATATTTTTTTAGTGGCTTAAATTTGACATCTACACCAAGGTATATTATTATTTGACCAACTTTAAAGGCTTGGATCTTGAAGTGTGAATGTCATGGAGGCACCAAATTTGTAGGAGATGTTTTTGTGCTAAAAGGGATGAACACATTTGACCCACTGATCCTAGGAGATTTAAAATTATACTTATAAATTTTTTAAATGAGATCAATTGTATAATTTTTTCATGATTTCAACATGCCTATTATGGTCAAAAATGGCTAAGTATGGAAATTCAACAAATTCTATCTAGGGAGCCAACTTTGAATATGCATAACTTTTGTTGCACTTTGATGGATGGATTGAAACTTGGGGCATATGTTCTTGGGAGTAAATTAAAAAAACCCATATGATCATTTTATCTTTAAACTACCAAATTTGTGAGATATATCACCATCAAACTTTCCACTCAGCTCCATTTGGGCTTCTTTGCCAAATGGCTAAGTATGGAAACTTAGTGAATTTTATCTGAGAAGCTAAATTTGAACACTCGTATATTTTTTTACACTCAGATGAATGGCCTAGAATTTGTCTCATGGAAACTTGGGACTAATGTGATCATAACCTTATGACCAATTCTCCCTGACTCATCCACATGTGGTAGTGACAATGTCAGGAACTTGCCTACTCAAATTTTCAACTACTAGACCCCAATATCTAGATGGACACAATGAAGGACCAAATAAATGCCATACACTTCCATAGTAGTTCCAATGACTCTTGACATCCCATATGGTTTTTGAAACTCTAGTCCTATCTTTAGAAGTTGATAAATTACACTTTTAAATGAACTTAAAGTGTTTCAAAAGATTTGTACACAAGATGAGATTCCTTTGGACCACTCATTCTATCCCGAACACTTCTTAGCTTCTTAATCCATTCTTCATTTTTAGTACATGGCATTACATCCATGTAGAAGCTTGGTATGTGGGCCAAAATGGCCAACACTTCATCTTAAAATTGTTTCCCATACACAACAAATCATCAACATACAAACTTATCATAAGGATATCATTACCTTCTTGATTTTAGTAAAGAGTAGGATTACTTTTGCTTATTTTTAATCCATTCTACCCAAAATATCCATCAATACTTGCATACCATGATTTGGGTGATTTTTTGAGGCCACACAAAGCCTTCTTCAACTGACATTGTTTACCTTGTACTTCAAAACATTGTAGTTGTTCTACATAGACTTCCTCTTCTGACTACCCATTCAAGAAGACAATTTTCACATCCATGTGATGAATTTTTCATTTATTTTGAGCTACTAGAGAAATCATAACTCTAATAATGTCTTGTCTTGCTACTGATGCAAATGTCTCTTTATAATCTATCCCATACCTCCATGTGAATCCCTTAGCAACTAACCTTGCCTTGTGTCTTTCAACACTTCCATCACTATTGTATTTAGTATTATAGACCCATTTAGTACCAATATTTTTCTTGTCATATAGAAGCTCTGTAAGCTCCCAAGTATCATTTGTGTGAATAGAATCTATCTCTTTTTGTATTGCTTGCACCCAAATATAATTAGTACATGCATCTTCAAAACATGATGGTTCAAAATCAGCTTATGTAATTAAAGCATAATTTACTATCTCACCTCTTAGACATTCTTCATTTGTTTGGATTTTTTTACATTGATAAGTTTCACTCAAAATTTTTACCTTCCTTGAAAAACTAGGACATGAAGCTAGAGCTATGCATGGAATACATGCACTAGATGAGGGGTTATTTAAAGGACTTGTACTTTAATCTAGAACTATGCTTGGAATACATGCACTAGATGAGGGGATACTTAATAGACTTGCAGTACTTGATAGTGAATTACTAGTGGGTTGCTCATCAGCACTATCATCGTAAATACCATCAATAAAAATAGATTTGGACTTCTCAATGTTATCTTTATCTTTGTCATGACCATACACTCCCCCTTCATCAAAAATATCTCTTCATACAAGTACACTATTAGTGATAGGATTATAAATCCTATAATCTTTGATTTGTTCACTATACCCAATAAATATACAAGGCTCACTATTTGTATCTAATTTCTTCCTTTTTTTATCAGCTACATGAACATAAGCTAAACAACCAAAAAAATTGAAATATTTTACATTAGGATATTTTCATACCATGCTTCATATGTTGTCATCCTTTCAAGTGCACTAGTGGGACTTTGATTGAGAATATATACTGCTATAGCAACTACACCCCGAAAAGAGTTATTTAATACCTTTGTTTGTAACATGATCCTTACCATTTCAACCCTTATATGGTTCTTTCTTTTATCCAAACCATTTTTTTGAGGATTGTAGGTAGTTTTGAGTTGCCTTTTGATGTCATTCAAATCAAAATAATTAATAAAATCATTTGAATAAAATTCAGCTCCATGATCAATCCTTAAACATGTTATTTTTTACGCACTTTCATTCTCTATAAGGGATTTAAATATCTTAAATATATCAAATGCTTCACTTTTTTGATTCAAAAAATAAACCTCACTCTTTCTTGAATAATTATCAATAAATATAATGAAATATGATGACTTATCCAAACTTTTTGTTTGCATAAGACCACAATATCTGAGTGAACCAATTGAAGTGGATGATAGGCCCTCCATGCACTACCTTTTGGAAAATTTTATTGAATGTTTAACTTTAACACATCCTTCACAAAATTCCTTATGCTCTTAAACCATTGGAAAATAATAAATTAATTCTTGTGATGTTAGTAACTTCATACTTTGAAAATTTAAGTGTTCATACTTGACATGCCATAACCAAATTTTATCTTCATATGCCATATTTTCAATACTATTACTATGCTCTCTAAACTTCAATGGGAACATAATATTCTTAGAAATAGGTAAAATTTTAACAACCTTATTTATTTGATTCTTTTCATAGATCATGCATTGTTTATCATAAAAAACCACCTTATAATTATTTTTCCATAGTTGTCCAACACTCAGTAAATTTTGTTTCAAATTTGGGGTGTAATAAATATCATTAATACTTTTCTTACCTTATATATTATTCACCTTTGTATTTATCTTTTATACAACTTACAAAGATTTATCATCACCAAGTTTGATATTGGTTTTGAAATTTCTATTCATTATAGAAAATAACACATTATTCCCTAACATGTGTTTGAAACAGTCTGAATCTAGATACCAAACCTCATTAGGACTATTTTTAACTTTGTCATATGAAATGAATAAATTAATTTAAGCATCACCATCCTCATTATCATAATTATCACTTCTATTTTCATTTCATGATTTTAATCTACATTCCCAATCAAAGTGACCATAATTGTGATAGTAATATCATTGAATATTTCTCTTATCAAATCTACCTCTACCCCTACCTCTTGCAACTGAACCACCTGTTCTTCCTCTGTATCCCCTTGAATAATTTTAATTCATGTTTTTACCTTGTCCTTGATTAATTTTTATATTATATTTGACTTGTATATGGTTATTCTTATTTCTAGTTTTGGTACCTTCATTCTTTATGATCTTTAATTTTGAGGGAAAAACCTTCTCATCACTTTCATTTAATGTGTTTTTTAGTCTTTCTTCATGGGACACAAGAGATCCAACTAGGTGATCTAATTCAAGAGTAGTCATTTTTTCCACCTTAGTATTAGAGACCTTTACACCTTTTTTACAACAACCTCTTTTTTTCAACATTTCTCCAAGTGTATCCATGTTGTTAACTACATCCTTTGCTCTTACACATAAATCACTCACACTTTCAATTTTTTTAATCTTCAAATTCTCTCTTCAATATTTACAATCTAACCACTTTTACTAACTCACTACCTTGGTAAGCTTCTTATAAATTTGTCTATGCATCATTGGTTATCTTTGCACCTGTAATTCTTGGAAATAGGCTTTTATCTAGAGATGTTTGAATATAAAATAAAGCTTGTGAGTTATTCTTCTTAGCTTCCTTCTTGGCTTGCCTATCATTACATGGAATGGTGGCCCAATCAACTGGTTCATCATAACCAGTTTCTACAATCTCTCATAATTCTTTTCCTATCAAAAGAGTCATCATCTTGATGCTCTAATAATCATAATCATTACCACTAAATTATAGAATATGAAGATTGTTAAAGTTTGACATGATTAATTTTTAGAAAGATCTAAAACAAAAAACATATCCACCTAAACCAAGCTTTGATAGCAATTGAATATTTTTAAATATATAAAAATAAATCACTGCCCATAAAGAAATTATAAAATAAGAGACTCACAACATATACTTTGCAGTATGTATTGTCGGAAGAAATCAAAATAGCCAAAACAAAATTAATTCTTCAAATTATTCAAATCATTCTCTATATTAATAAAAATGAAATATAATATATTTATTGAAGTAAGCATGCTTTTCTAATAAATAAATAAAATATTCTAAATTTATCTAAATAATAAAAATAAAACAACTTGCATGAAATATAAACTAAAGTTGTTTCCAACCTTTCTAAGGCTTTATTGTTCTAAAAATAGATTAACTGAATATTACATAAATTGTATGTTCTTTTGCATGATGTTATCTATTATAGAACTATGACTCAACAACAATTAACCAACAATCGTGTGGATGCCATATTTTTAGGATTTGAAGTAAAAAGAGACCCAGAGTGCATGTTCTAATTTTTTAACAATTCTATTGTCAAGTTGTGGTCCATTGACAAAACATATTAATATAGATACATAATTTTTTATACTGAGATACTGAACATGTACTATTTAATACATATCCATATTTACTCCATTTATTGAATAAGAGTGTATGCTAAGCATATAATGCATAATACTTGTTCAACATTTATTTAATAATAAAGAATCTGAGCATGTACTATCTAATATTTACTCAAGCTAAACCATAATAAAAATTAATTATCTAGCATTTGTTCAATAAGAATGTATGTTTAATAAAAATGTATGTTGATAATAAAATATATAATACTTGTTCAACATTTACTCAGTAAAATTATAATCTGAATATATAATATGTAATACTTGTCCAATATTTACTTACTAATAATGTAAATTGCCCATGTACTATATGCAATATTTACTCTATAATACTACTTGTTTGGACTTACAATAGCATCAATGTACATGGTTTTGTAATGGTTTGTAATGAACTAGTTAATAATAATAGAAACCATTTAAATAGTTTGTTAACTACAATTTATGATATGTACTCATGTTTATAATAAGATTGATCTTATATTATGTACACAATTAATAATAATGGTAGCCATTGAAACAACTGTTAATCGTATTTATGGCATGCACTCAAGTTTTTAATTAAGGTTGTTATGTGCTGGAGTAACATGGTTTAATGCCCCAAGATGCACTCTGGAATGACACAGCCAAGGAGCCATTTTGGTGTGGTGGGACTTTGAGGTTTGGGTTACTTGGGGTTTAATTTGTTAAAGTTATATATATATATATATATATAATTGTGGGATAAGTAGGTTCACATTTTGTAACATAAGTAGAATTTCATATGTTATGCACATGAGGATGAAAATTATAACTGAGTGTGGTAGATGGATGTGAAGGGAGTGTGCATTTTACCTGAAGTGTGCACATGCATTTTAACAATATGTACGGTTTGTTTTGTTTAATCCCTACTACATGGTATCATTTTATTTGTTGATAGTTAAAATTGAATAGAATTTTCTTAGAAAAGTCTCAAAAAGTATCTAAGCTTTGATTGGCTCTGGGCAATAGTAAGTACTACTTCAAGATATATACAACCACACTCAATTGTGCCCTTGAGCATGCTCAAGGACAATTTTCATTACATGTATACAACACTTCAATCTCTATATTTCTATTTAAATCTATCAATTTTATACCCCTTATTGTGAATACGTTGATTTAATCTTGAATTACTAAAAAAAAATATATTTATTTTAATCATTACATTACAATTAGAAAGACTTCATATTCTAATCATTTTATATATGTCAAACATATATATCATTCTCTTTAAATTCTACTTCATGAATGACATAAGCATTTTAATTTAGAAGATTTTTTTATTTCAAAGAAACATTTAAACTATTTTAAGATTTTTAATCAAAAGTTATGAAATGTCCATATGATTAATTATTTACTTTATAAAAGTAAAGTGTTGCTAAATATTTTATTAATAACTTCAATTTTTTAATGTAAAATGTATTTGCACAAATTAACATGCCAATGCACAACATATTCCTCTTTATAAAAAACTATAAAATTTTATATAAAATGAACCAACGTATGCTTTTCCCACTAAAAGTGTGATTATGACCATCCAAAAAGAATTATATACAACTTGATGGTATATGAATTAAATAAAAAAGTAGAAAGAATGGAATATAAGTTCATTTATAGAAAAAAAAATCATTGCACTATTCATTATTTAATCTTTCACTCATTGAAACAAAAAAATCATTTATAAAAAAAAAAATCATTGCACTATTCATTATTTAATCTTTCACTCATTGAATTGAGGAATGTGTCATTTGGATTTGTGGAGTACAATAATTAAGATTTTTGAGGCATCAACCTCAATTTAAGGCCCATGTGACATAAAGAAAGAATTACATATAGTTATTTTTTTATTTTGTTCCATATATATTTTGGGTTAGTATTTGTATGTATTTGGTGTATAAATGATTCATCAAATTTAAATTCACTATTATATTTAGTTGGAATTTAGTTTTAATATTTTTCAATTGGATATATAAATAATAAATTTAATTTGAAATTATTTTTTCTAATAGAATTTTTCTTTAATCTTTTTTTAATTAGATATATAAATAACAGATTCAATTTTAATTTTTTGTTATTTTAATACTATAAATTTAACGGCATCCATTTTTAATATGATTAATTGATCAAATTCCAATTCAATTTCATCTCTTTTTAATATAAACTTAATTTTTTATTTTAATTTTTTTAATTTTGTATGATAAGCGTTGCATCACATATTGTTTTATTAATATATAAACACTTTTCAATTAAAAAAAGGATGAAAATTGAAATTTGATCAATTAGTTATCATAACTTAACTTTGTCCTATTAATATTAATAATTGATCAAAATTCAATTTAATTTTATAGCTTTTTTATTTAAACCTAACATTATTCTTGTTTAAGTACTTTTAATATGAATAATTGATCAAAATTCAACTTAATTTAATATATTTTCTATTCACACCTAACTTTGTCCTTTTTTAACTCCTTTTTAATATGAATAATTGATTGAACTTCAATTCAATTTCATTATTTTTAATTCAAACCTAACTTCATCCTTTTTTAATTATTGATAAACAAATAAAATTTAAATCAAGTGATATATTATATTTATATATTTTATATATATATATATATATATATATATATATATATATATATATATAATTCATTTATTCATATTAAAAAGGATGAAGGTTTGGCAATATGGGGTACTCTAAAAAAAGGGGCTGCTCTCATCAAAAAAGGCTTATTCTGGATTTGTAAACAGGGATCCAAGGCTCTCTTTTGGTCTGACTCTTGGGATGGTTATCCTCCCATCATTTCTCAGTTTCCAAATTTGTTGAACCTTTGTTAGAGATTCCTTGATGTTGGCTGGTCTCAGGTGAGTGACTTCAAATTTTACATTACACAAGGACAGGTAGAGGTAGCTCGCTGGAAAGCTCCCAAAACTTGGCTTTTTAATGGGATGCAAGAAGATAATGAGGAGCTATTGAGCATCCTTTCTAGGCATCGTTATAGTCCTCTTCAGGAGGAGGATGAGCTAGCTTGGTCTCCCAATCCCAAGGGAGTTTACACAATTTCATTTGGATATCAGGCTTTACTTCTTTAGAGATTGGGCAGGGGGGAAGTGCATTGGTGGAGACAGGTCTGGAATAAATTCACATGGCCTAAATGCAACTATTTTGCTTAGATGATGGCTTGGAATAGGTGCTTGACCTAGAAAAATCTTTGAAAGAGAGGTTTCTAAGGCCCTTTAGTATGTGTTATGTGCGAAGTAGCCGAGGAGGATTCAACACACCTTTTTTTGTGATGCCCCTTTGCCTTGCAACTCTGGCATTATTGGATGTTTGGCAGTGCCCATGTCTTCGTGCTCAATCTGTGGTCAATTTCTAGAATGGATTGGGAGAACCCCCCTCAAGGATGCCCTTCTTGTAGGACATATGACTGGGTAACCCCATTTTTGTGTTCTGGCAGATCTAGCTTGAGAGAAATAGGCAAATTTTCTAGGGGGTGAGGGTCATGGTGTAGCAAGTATGGAAAAAAGTGGTGGGGATGATCCAAGAAACCGTCCAAGCAAAGAGTGTGATCTACCTTCCTTTGACCAAACAAGATGCTCAGGTGGTGGTGCGACTTGGATTCCAATAGTTAACTGGTAAGTCAACGTGTGTCAGGAGTAGCAAGCAGGTCAAGGAGTAGATTCTCAAGACTGGTTAGTGGGAACGCCCCCCTAGTGGGATTCTCAAGATCAATATGGATGGTTCCTCCAGAGGTAATCTGGGACCCATGGGTATTGGAGGGATAGGAAGGGATTCTGAAGGTATGGTGATTTTTCTTTTTGCGGTTCTTGAGGTGCTGCATACCATTAACATGATGGAAGGTCAGGCCATTCTTTATGCCCTTGAGAAGGCCTAGGCATTAGGTTGGCATAGGATTATTTGTGAATCAAAATCTCAAGTCTTGATTAACCTGCTCATTAAGAGGAAAGTGGTGGATGTCAATTGGCAACTATCTCTGATTGTGCAACAGATTTTATGGATTTGCTCACTTATGGATAGCGTTACTTTTGCTCACATTCCGTGAGAATGGAATAAGGCAGTGGATTTTTTGGCTAAATGGGCATCTGACCATTTGGATGGTGGATACATTGAGGATTGGGGGTCTCTCTCCCAAACATTGTGTTCTGATTTGGAAAGAATTTTGGAGGCTAATAGGGAGGTTCATAATATTGTCTAGTTGGGAGTGTGCCTAGTTTTTCAGTTTATGCTGCTTTCTTCTAGGGCTTTCTGCCCCCCGCTCATCTTGTAATGATTTTCTTTACTTATTAATATTATTTTTACCCCTTTTTTTTTTAAAAAAATGATGAAGCTAGTTTCATATTAAAAGAGATGATACTAAATTTGAGTTTCATTAATTATTCATACTAAAAATGGATGACACTAAGTTCGTGCTATCAAGGAAATGAGATGATTTGAGTTAAACGGTTTGATTTGATACAATTATCCATGTATTAAATTAAAAAAATTATGAAACTAAATTCTTACTAAAAATGAAATTAAAAAAAAAATTAGGTTATGTATTTAGAGAGAGCTCTACAAATAGCTTTAACATTTATCATGTCAGTTTAACCCTAGGGTTTTTTATCATACCATTCTATTCTTCTTGGACTTATGATATTGTCTTACCAAATTTAATTATATTGATTTATTCATGACTTGGGATCCACCCTATGGGCGGGTTCATTATTTAATGAGTAGCTCTTAGTAACCCACATCATTAGATGTGGCTCAACTTGGAGGAAATAACCATGGCACTAAAGTGGGCTCATAAGTTTATTCCTAAGGTTTTTCATAAGGTAATATACCTCCTTCTCAAGATTATCCTCTTGATGTTTTTAACCTATTTTTTGTAGTCCCTACAATTATCTCAAAACATATCCTTATTGGATACTTTTTGTATTCCTATTGAATCCATGATTCACAACTAGGCGCAAAACTAAATAGCACTCTCATGGCATTATTCTTGTTGGGATTCAAAATCTGACCAAATAATTTTTCCCTTTTAGGTTGAAAAACTTGAATAGTTCATCATTATTCACAAACATGGCCCACATTATCTGAGAAAATACTTACTTGCCTTTTCCCTTGGACCCTAACTTTGTCATCTTAGACAAATCCAAACTTAAGGTCCCTATCTGGGTTAAATTATCTGGGTTACCTATACATTTTTTGATCTTTTTTGGAATAATTGGTGAAAATATTAGGTCATTTCATTTTCTTAGAAACTAACCTTATTTTTCATTCACCCTCAAGAGTGCATCTGTGTTGAGTTTGACCTTACACAAGACCTATATGAAAGCATTGATATATAGATTGATAAGTAACGATTTACCCAACGAATCTAGTATATCAATATTCCCAATTCCTGCTTCAGGTGTTAGGCCTTAAACCACATGATTAAGTATTGCCTACTTATGGCTATTTTAAACCCTCCATCTAAGACCATGTTGAAAACCAACCACTCAATGGTGGGAGCTAATGATGGATGGCAATTTGTGGGTCGAAGGAATAATGGGTAAGTGCATAAAGTTTGGGGGCCAAAAGTGGACACTTTTTGCATTTAAATTGATTTTAACATTTTTTACATACATAGCTTCTAAAAGCATTAATGTGGTGTTGACTCATAGGCTTGGTGATTATTTATCCTAAATTGTGTATGTGGTTTTATTTTTTAGAATTGTGTATGTGGTACTATTGTTATAAGTAAAAAAACTTTGATGCCTTTTATTTGGCAGCAACATAAACCATGAGCAAACAAATAAAGAGTTCAACTTGCCTTTTAAAAAATAACATTTTACCTAAAAATTGACAATTACACGCAAGATAAAAGTTACACAAATGAATTTGAGTGCAATTAAAAACAAATTTAGTGAATTTTCTTGCATTTTCATTATTTTTTTATTAAAAATTATTCATTTTTTAATTTTTATAGTACATAATACACCTTCCCAGTAGAGGGAAATGTAGAAAGTGAAAATGAACAACCTAACCCTCATAGCCAACAAAACCCTCCTAACCCTCATATAGCTCCTTAAGCCCCTAAGGTAGTCAAGAAGAATTGGCAGCCCACATAATAGAAAATAAAATTGAAATTGAGAATTTAATTAATGCAATGAGGGATCCCCATTCAAACAACCCCCACAAAATGTATCTAGCATATAACTTATAGACATTAAAAGGTGAAGTTGACTCATTAACAGGTCAAATTGATAGGTGGGTTGATCATAGAGATAGATGTTGGGCATACTATTATAAAAAAATAATTACAACTACTATGAAAGATTAAAAAATAATTAAATCACAAATTTGTGCACTATTTAAAGATGAAAAAAGTGATATGCTACTGGATGTTCCAACCAAATGGATTGTAATCCACTGGTGCACACACTATTTGATCAAATAAATTTTTGGGACTAATGGTGCATGGTGTTTGATCATTCACCTTACAATAATAATGAGGTCCTCTTGTATTTTTTGAGAAAACTCTATTGTAAATTTTTCCTTAATGAAGTTCTAAATTATTTTTATTTATCATAGTTTCAGGGAAAGGAAAAGGCTCTATATAGTATAGGTCAAGTGCTCGTTGTGAACCTAATTAGCCTAAAAGAACACATATAAAAAAAAAACAAATCCTCGCTAGACAATACCCTATATAGTCAAGGTGACTATAGATATCAATAACTTTCATGCACTTAAGGTGATTATTGACACCCTCATTTAGCATATGAACCAGGTTTCTCATACTATTGCTGGCGAGGTGGACATGGGGATGCTTCATCTAGCATTGTTTCTTGAACTCACTATTATAAATCATGAGGTACAATATGCATTAGACCTAAGGAGGATTTCATGCATCTCGCTCATGACAATATTTTTTAAGGGCCTAGGTGATATTGATCTCACTAATGTGTTTTAGTCATCTACATTTAGTCTGGACATATTGACTATAACTCTCCAGGTATCTTATATATTTTACATGTTATAAAATAAATTGTTGGACTTGTTAAATTTCAAATATTTGTATAATTTAAAAGGTAATAATTATTTTTCATAGAAAGTTCAATAAATTATATGTAATTTTTTATGTTGCAGTAATATTTTGGATTCTACACAAGCACATATGTTGCTCATACTATGCCCATATATACCTATATAGAGGTAATTTTTAAGGATTTATTATTTTTATGGTTAATTGCATGTATGTACTTGTATATATTTTCTCAAGTGACTAATAATGATATTTTAGCTATTCAATTGATGGCCATGATAGACACTCCACCATCTATTCAGGTAAGAGCAAATGTAGGCATTGTTGCTATTATTTAGTATACATAGCAAATCACTAAGGTATGAGAGGTATAGTAATGTTTATGTGTAAATATGGATTTATGCTTTGTAATTTTCCTCTATACTTGTGAAAATAACTGAGGCATGAGATAATTGTCTACATAAATTCCTCCAAGAACATCTTCTAGCCTTGTTCAAATCATTAACATGTGTGACATGGTATAATACAATTTAATTTTTAAATTTAGCTCTTATATTTTAATGATTTATTCATTTGCTTTAAATTTTTATGAACGAATATATATATATATATATATATATATATATATATATATATATATATATATATATATAGAGAGAGAGAGAGAGAGACACAAACATGTGTGTGTGTGTGTGTTTACAAGGTCCTATCCCTTCACTTATTAGGAGCAAGGTATCAACTCCTATTGGTTCTCAATTTCACACTCCTGTTCACCAGCCTCAACCTACCATTGACCCTACTGACTGCCAAATGTAAATTGATTGTGACCACCATATTATGGTAAATAAATCTTTGAAAAAAATTATATCATTTTAAAATTAACTTGTTATATTTTAAGTATCTTGTTCTAGTATTTAAATTTTATGATAATATTTGTATATGAACAAGTTGAGCTACATGCAAGTTTTAATTAGAAGAGGACCCATAGTCATTCATATTAGAAACCTCCATCTATGAGCAAGGTGTCTAAAGGAGAGCCTTATACAAGAAAGATAAATAGAGTGATGCATTTTGACGATTAGGATCATGTCTTATGACATTTTATTATATGTCTATATGGCTTGATGTGTGATTTTTTAGCATTGTATGCCTATGTGGCATTGACCCAGGATATTCTATTATGTTCATATTTTGTACATCTTTATGGATTTTATGGATATTTCTATATATATTAAAACATTTCACCTTAAATATCATCATTGATGTCACCTTATGGATTTTTTTGTAATTTATTAAATGGGCCAATATGGATAACATTGATATTATGCCATTATTAAATTGGTTGATTTTTTTGTGAAGATCATAAATGATGATGGGTAAGGCTAGATGGGTCATTATATACTTACACATTCATTTTTCAATGACAAAATGAAATTTGTCCAAAATTTGTTAATATCTTTAAAAAAATCAAATAGAATATTGGATTTAATATACATGTTGGTTTATTTTAAACACTATCCCTATTGGAATGAACAAATGGCCTATGTCAGTTTTGTGTAATGTAGTGATAATTTTAAACCTCTCTCTATTATATTTCAAGATTTATTATTGAAATAAAAAGTTAATGACTAGATTTTAATCCTCTCTTTGGATTCTATATGATTAGATTTCAAGATTGCTTGTTGAAATAAAAATGTAATACTACAAAATGGACGAGTCTCTAAAGCTAAATATCTATGGATTTTTCTTGTATAAGGACCTCTTGACACTAATACAACCCCCACTGTCTCACCCCCTCCTGAATATATTTTCTAAACCAAACATAATTCATAATTTGATTACATAAAACTCTCAAATTATAGATCACACTCTGAATTCTAACCCAAGAATAAAAATATCTTATATGTATATTCAACCAAATGAAGCAAATAAAAGTATGGAGTTAATGATAATGAGAAACTACCACCACAAAATAAAAGAGGAATATTACACTTCATCCACCCAAAAAAATATATATCAATACCAATATCATGCCACTAATATGACACCATCATTCCCACTAGAAGGAAAGTCTTAAGTAAGCCATTGATATCAAACACTTTAAAAATACTTTGATTAGGACTTATCAATAGGGAAACATAAGGACCTTCCTCATTTCCAAACCCCTCATACAATAAATAAAGAATTTCATTCCATGTTTTCTCTAAAGATTTAAAATTATTGGTGAAAACCACTTACCAATGCATAAATTTGGGCACTAAGAGTATGTTTAAAATAATTTTGCATTATTTGAAGCACGAGTCAAGTTATTTACCTCCAATATATATTTCCACTTTCACGACCTCCACTTGAAAATACATCACATCCATCACATTAGGATATGTAAATTACATATGTTCCCACCACCATGACCTCTAAATCCATGTGGATATGCATTTTTTCAACTAGTCTAATGTTGAGAAACATTGATAAGAAATGTTGTCAACATTCAATTCATAGTTGAAAATATCCACCTTTAAGGCATTTTGGATGAAAATTGGCATCACCAACATGTTGGTGGTGATAAATAACCTAAATTACCATGTTCTTGGCCTCTAATTATGCCTAGTTAGGAGTTAGAGCACCCATTCTGTGTCAGGATTAGGAGCACAATTGATTACCTTGTATAAGCAACTAAACACGAAATTAAACCAGAAGTAAAATGTAACTAGAATTAAAAACAACACAGAATATGAGAGACAATAAAATCTTGTATTAACACTCTTCCAGAAGGAAATACATTAAAGAAATTACACTCTTCCCACACCTCTTGGGTGTACCAGTAATTCTCCCTCAAGAGTTCTCTCACTCAACCAATTACAAACACAACTCAAACACAGAGTTGTACCCTCCACCAGTCAGTAACAATACTGCTAGTACACCAAGTACTCAAAGTACTCCAAGTAGATCTCCCTAATCTTGCAACAACCTACAAATCAACTAATCTTACTTACCATGTAGATCTCCCTTGATCTTGCACAACCTACAGATTAACTTGATCTTACAATTGGAAGGATCTCTTCCTTATCCTTGATTACAATACATCCCCATGGGTCTCTTAAATAGATCCCATACAAACAATAATTAGACTTCCTAATTACAATAATTAGAAATGCAGACTCAAGACTAAAATTAGTCTTTTACATGTAAACTAACTGTCCATGTAAAATTAGACCAGTTCTGGAAATGCATGCAAATGCACACACACAGAGGTTACCGACATCAGTTCCTGTCTTACCAATGCCAGTAGACCCTAACCGATATCAGTTACTATGTACACTGAAGATGACTAATGTCAGTTGATTAGACTGACGTTAGTTTCTCTGCAACTCAGCAACCTCCTCCATTTGCATCAGTGAAGCTTTTATCTCCACAACTTAACAATCTCCCACTTGGAGATAAATAGCTGCACCTATACCTATACCTGTACATCATCTAATTTTGTTTCCTGGATTGTATGCCTCTTCAAGTTCAATCTTGAAGACCAACCACCACATATCCTATGGTGCTACTCCTATCATCCAAGTAACCTGCCATATCTGAATCTACATACCCATGTAGAGAAGTGCTTGACCTTGCATAGCATGTTAACCTACTGCTGGTCCCTCTCAGATACCTGAGAATCCACTGAACTGCTTTCTAGTGCTTCTTTCTTGAATTGGCCACAAACTTGCTGACAACTCCCATTGCTTGGGTAATATCAAGTCTAGTACACATGTACTCAACCTCATCATGTGATTTGGGACACTGTTTTGTGAACTGTCCATCCATAGGTGTGCTAACTAGTTTTGCATCCTACATATTGAACCTCTCCACCACCTTATTCACATAATCATCCTGAGACAACATCAACCTGTGATTTTCCCTGTCTCTAGAAATACTCATGCCAAAGAATTTCACTACTTCCAAATCCTTCATGGCATACCTCTGAACTAACTTTACCTTTAACTCAGCAATCTCTTGCATGTGTGACCCTAAAACAAGCATATACACCACATACAGTAATAGGATAATGTAGCTAATATTATCCAACCTAGTAAAGTAAACACAATGGTCACATTGACATTGACTAAAGCCATGCTTTGTCATACACCTGTCAAACCTTAAACACCATTGTCCTACAGCCTGCTCAAGACTATATAACCTGGCCTTCTATCTCACGTGTCCATTCTCTCCTTTATTTAACCAGGAATCCATTTGTCTTTTAGTGCTTTCTTTTCAGCTAGCAACTCTACCAAATCTCCAATTTGGTTCTTTCCCAAGGAATCAGTTTCCTCATTCATGCCATGCTCCCACTGTTTCCTGGATTCGACCTGCTTTGCCTCTTTAAAACTTCCTGGTTCTTGACCATCAGTGAGAAACAAGTAGTATAAAGAAGGGGAATAACAAATTTGAGGCTTACTTACCCTTTTAGTCCTCCACATGGGCATTTGAGACTCCTTGATAGCTTGTTTTCTGCCCAAAATCTATTTTAACAGTGACCGATGTCGATCACCTCTAGCCGACCTTGGTCTGCACCCGACTGATGTCATTGCCTCCTAATCACCAACACCGATTCCCTGATCGACATCGATGTCCACCTACCTGACACCACCAAATTTGGTCTACACATGACCGACATCGATACCTACCTATTCGACGTCGATTCCACCTAACTGACATCGGTAACTGTGTTTTCCTGTGAGTGATGACTTTTTACCCGCGAGCTCACTTTGGATCATAACCTTTTCCAAACTGCCCTACTCAGAATTATTCAGCCCCTTAAGCTGATCTCTATCCATCATCTTCTCCTTGAAAACCAAGGCTTCATGTTCTTGTCAAAAACATCAGATTTCCTCTTCCTGCAATAAACATGATCCTTTCTTGTAGCATACCACTGTGATCCTCCAATAGAAGCTCCCTTCTTTGTTGACCCAGTTTCAAAAAACCTCACTTTCTTCTATTGCTTATAGAAATCTTGATTTATTCTTTCTAAATCTGAACTCTTACCTTTTGACTCAAGAACATGCATCCTTTTCTTACTCATGTGACCAAGCCTACAGAGCCACATCTTCGCATCTACATCTGAAGTAGATAAACCAGAAGGAGAATCAGTAATACAAGTAGATAGATAAAGAGTACCTACTTTCTTACCTCTTACTAAAATAAGTGTACCCTTGAAAACTTTCCAAGAATCCACTGTGAGAGTTACTGTGCATCCCTCATCACCCAACTTTCCTACAAAAATCAAATTCCACTTCAAGACTGGGACATGCATGACCTCCTTCAACACCATGTGTTTCCCGTCTACAATTTCAGCTGCACTTTCCCTTTGCCAACCTTTTGACAAGGCTTACCATCCCCTAAATAAATATTTCCAAAGTCTCCTTGGACATATTCATGAAAAAAATTTCTATTTGGGGATGCATGGAAAGAGGCACCTGAATCTAAAACCCAGATTCCACTTTATCCAAGGAACATACAAGAGCATCCTGTGCAATAATACCTACAACATTTGCTTCTTCATTTTCTTCATGTTGATCTTCTACCAACCAACAATCTTTCTTTACATGCCCTTTCTTTCCACAATTTTAGTAGATTTTACTGCCATACATGGATCTGGATCTCCTAGCTATCTTTGACCTTGATTTCCCTTGCTCAACCTTCTCTCTTTGCTTTCCCCTACTTTCAACACTTAAAGAATTCCCTAATGATTCCCTTATGCTTTTCCTATGAATTTCTTCATTCAAGATTACACTAACAACATCATCAACTTTCAAGATATTTGAAGCAGACGTAGTATTACTAACTGCCATTACCAAACTATCCCAACTTTCAGGTAAAGAGCATAAGATTAAGAGAGCCTTAATTTCATCATCAAAAGCTATATTGACTGAAATTAACTGGTTTACCAAACCATGGAAATCACTAAGATGACTATGTACAGATCCACCTTCTAGCATTTACAAATTAAATAATTGCTTCATAAGAAATACCTTATTTGAAGCTGAGGGTTTTTCATATAAATTTGCCAAAGATTCCATTAACTCTACCATTGTCTTAGCCTGTGATAAGTTGGAAATCACAGACGATGCCAGGCTCAACCTTATAGATCCTAGAGCCTTTCGATCAAGAACATTCCATTCTTCATCTTTCATATCTGTGGGCTTGCATGCAACCCCACCCAATGGTAAGTACAGATCTTTCTGATACAGATAATCTTCTATCTGCATCCTCCATAATTGATAATTTTTGCCATTGAATTTCTCCATTTTTAGCTTACTTTCTCCTGCCATTGCTTTACTCCCACTCAAACAAAAACCCCTGTGAGTGACCTGTAATCAACAAACACTAACCTGCTCTAAACCAGGATCTTATACCACTTGTCAGGATTAGGAGCACAATTGATTACCTTGTATAAGCAACTAAACACAAAATTAAACTAGAAGTCAAATGTAACTAGAATTCAGAAACAACATAGAATATGAGACAATACAATCTTGTATTAACACTCTTCCAAAAGGAAATACAATGAATAAATTACACTCTTCCCACACCTCTTGGGCATACTAGTAATTCTCCCTCAAGAGTTCTCTCACTCAACCAATTACAAACACAACTCAAACACAGAGTTGTACCCTCCACCAGTCAGTAACAATATTGCCAGTACACCTAGTACTCAAAGTACTCCAAGTAGATCTGCCTGATCTTGCAACAACCTACAAATCAACTAATCTTACTTACCATGTAGATCTCCCCTGATCTTGCACAACCTTCAGATCAACCTAATCTTACAATTGGAAGGATCTCTTCCTTGTCCTTGATTACAATATAGCCCCATGGGTCTCTTAAATAGATCCCATACAAACAATAATTAAACTTCCTAATTATAATAATTAGAAACATAGACTCAAGACTAAAATTAGTCTTTTACATGCAAACTAATTGTCCATCTAAAATTAGACCAGTTCTGGAAGCGCATGCAAATGCACACACACACACAGGTTGCCAATGTCGGTTCCTATCTGACTGATGCCGGTAGACCCTAACCGATGTTGGTTACTGCGTACACTAAAGATGACTGACGTTGGTTGATCAGACTGAGGTCGATTGCTCTGCAACTCAACAACCTCTTTCATTTGCATCAGTGAAGCTTTTAGCTCCACAACTTAACATTCTAGCCTCAAGAAGGTCATTTTCTATATGGTAAAATTATAGTCTTTTAGGTAAACTTCATACACGCATCAAATAAAAATTTTAAGTCATCTACACAAACTTAAATAAACATAATGTTTATTTTGAATCCCTCTAATTACACCCTATATAATTTCTATCTAAACTAAGAGATAAATACGTTGTAGATGATTAAGTGATAAGTCCTAAAATGATATTTTTATGTAGTTAAGAGACATATTCTTTGTCTCCAATAGATATTTTCACTTCTAGGACCTTTGATTTAAAATAAATCAACTAAAACATGTTATTATATGTAAATGACATATTTTCCCACCACTTTGACCTTTAAATCCATGTAGATACATGTTTTTGAAACTCGTTTGATGTCGAGAAACATTGACAAGAAATATTCTCCACATCCAAGCTCAAGTTAGATACCTCCACCTCTGGGGCCTCATAGATAAATATTAGCATTTACACCATGTTAGGGGTGCCTAATGACCTCTATGAGTTCATGGAATTAGGGTATGTGTAGTGAGGAAACATAACACCTCTTTTAGCCTTAAGAAGGTCCTTCCCTATATGGTAAAATTATAATTTTTAGAAAAACTTCAGACATGTGTCAAACCAAAAATTTTAAGTAATATACATAAAAAAAAAGAAACATCATGTGTTTTTTTATTTTTCTACTTACATCATAGATCACTTGGATTCAAAATAAGATATTAATATGTGGAAAGTGATTTAGTGATCAGTCCTAAAATGTTATTTTTATGTAGTTAAGAGATAAGTTATTTGATTCCAATAGACATTTTCACTTTTAGGACATATGATTACAAATACATCACTTAAAAAAAATTTAGATAGTATAATGACATACTTTACCATCACCATGACCTATGAATCCATACAGATACATATTTTTATAACCATTTTGACATTGAGAAACATTGACAAGAAATGTTGTCAAGATTCAAGTTGTAGTTGGAGATTTCCACCTTTGTGGCCTTGTGGTTGAAAATTCACATTGTAACCATGTCATGGGTGCCAAATAACCTATATTAACATGTTAATTTCCTTGGATTATGCCTATTTAGGAGGTGGTGCACTAGTTTTAGTATTAAGAAGGTCCTTCCCCATATGGTAAAATTATAATTTTTTAGGCAAACTTAAGACATGCATCAAACAAAAATTGTAACTCATCTACATAAACTAAAAGAACCATCACATGTGTGTTTAATCCCTCCAATTTCACCCAAGTTCACTTGGATCTAAAAATATTAGATGAATTTGTGGCATACGATTTAGTGATCAGTCTTGAAGTGTTATTTTTATGTACTCATGAGACAAGTTATTTGCCTCTAGTAGACATTTTCACTTCTAGGACCTCTTCTTATAAATACATCACTTATAACACCTTAGGATATGAAACTTAAATATTTTTACACCTCCATGACTTGTGAATCCATATAGATACATATTTTTGAAACAATTCTAACATCGAGAAACATTGACAATAAATGGTGTCAACATTCAAGCCATAGTTGGATATCTCCACTTATGGGGCCTCATGGATGAAAACTAGCATGCCACCACATCATGGGTTTCAAAAAAACTCTAGTACCATGTTATTATCCTTGAATTATGTTAGGTTAGGATAGGGATTACCCATTATGTCCTTTAAAACATCTTTCCCTATGCATAAAAACTATCAATCATCTACATGAACTGAAAGCTTCTCTTAGCTTTGAGAATATGGAATTCCATACGAACAATGAAAACCACATGAAGGTGGAACTACTCAACTCAAAAAAATATGTCAGTATGTAATTAAATTTATATTTATATTTACTATTTGAAAAATCAATAAATTTTGATAAAATTAAACATATTTGCATTTGAGACCTCAACATACCTTAGGATCTCAATCCAAGGAACCACTAGGATTATCTCTACTCTTGATATTATAAATAATTTCTTCATGTTCATACTCACTAACATTCCATAGAGTTTTTTTCAATGGTCTCCCCTAATATTTGTGTAATTAAACATTTTTTGTGAGAATAAAATTTGAATAGTGGAGTATCTTCCTATGCATTTAATAGTCTTCAAACAACCATACATCTAGATATTTGAGAAGATATCATCAAATCCAAGTTCAAATAACTACCACAGACCTAATAAAATAATAAAGCTTTTCCCCTTCTACAACTCTTGAAGTCAATTTATTTTTTCCTATACACACCAACACAAGTAGTAATATGTCCCCTCATCATTATCCTCATCTACAATAACTACATAAACATGATCTACATCACAAAAAAATGTTTTAATAATGATATATTTATATATATACCAATTCTAGTACAATACAAATGCTTTTAATTTAATTTTGTATATACTTTAAATGTAAAAATTCATTTTGTACTTATTTGCACTAGATCAGATACATGGTCAAAGTTATATAATGATGTCATATTTATAAGTTACAATGTTGGTGGAAGCTAATATGTGTCGATTGGACTTAGAGGTATACATCTCCATTCATCTACCCACTATTATTACTCACACTTATTCCCAATAAATTCCACATATGTATAATAAAATCATGTCATGTTCCTTGTATGAACTATCCAAGAACCTATGTTTGATCTATGAAATGAGTGGAACTCACTCGATCCTATTACTGTCATAAAATATTCATAGCTTTCCAAGTATTCTTATTTTATCAAAAAAAAATACAAACACTATAGTTTTATTGAGCACCATGGGTCATTTTCTCATTACACCATTTAATTATATTTTTTGCATCTGTCAAATCAGTGGCATCTTCAAACTTCAACTCATCTCTTAAAAGTGTTCTTTTCACACATGGTCATGCACCATCATGCTCCCATTTTCCATGATATGTTTTAGTTAAACTCAAAATATGATGTATGCCACTGATCACATATATCCTACTCATCTAATATAACATCAATGAATTCTAAAATTATGACATGCAGTTATCTGACCAAATATGATGTTGATTGAAATTAATGTTTATTTCACTCAACTTGCCATAGAACATCTGAAAATAACCTTGCATATACTATATAGAATTTGTTTCATCATCAATGACATAGAAGTGGTACTCCCTTAATATTTTTATCATGCTTTGTACTATCAGGTGTATGTATGAACATTATATGTGCAAAAATGTAAACATGTACTTAATTATGTTACTATGACTAAACCTCTATTTTTGGTTGAAATGTGTAATTTTCTACAAATTAAACTGTTGAAACAATAGTACCAAGTGGGAATGTGTCCTTGTTTAATTTTAATTTTCCATCTCGCCATCAATCTTAGTATGTATGCCTTGCATTATCAAATAATTTCCTTCCTTAATTTGACTATAAATTCAAAAATAGGTATTTGTTCAATAATAAGCTCACACATTTTAGATTCCTTTCCATCTTTTAATTAATATATCAGATATTTATATTTAATTAAGCTAACTAATTCTTGTCTGATTTTGTGTGTACTCTCATCATGAGTATAATTTTTTAATTTTATAAATCCACCACAATTGTTGTAAATTCCATCCAAACATGCTTTGTTATTAAAAAAATTATCCATTTGGTCTTTCACAAAAAATGGATAGAATAAATTCCCTTTCTAATTTTGGTGAAGCTTCCATTCCACACAATTGAAAAGTGTTTTCTGTATGCAAAGTAAAATGAACATGATGAAAAACATTATAATTTATTAAAAAAATCAACATGTTGCCTACAAAAATAAGTGGTGCATGTGTGATTGATTTTCACAGAGAAGGGTTTGACTATTTCAAAATATTTTTGACTAATAAAAAAATTGGATATTTTGTACAAATTTAGAGCACAATTATGTTTGATTCAAATCCCAAAAAAATTACATATGCAGTTCAAATTTATAAGAACCAACACTTATCTTCACTACATCTCTTATATTGGGTGACACCCTTGTGTTATCTTTCCAAAATTATGCAAGTAATTTTTTTAGGGCATCGACTATAGCCTTGTCTTTCTATGGGATTCTACCACAGAATGGCCACAAGTCATTATTATTGGTAACATTAAGTATTCTACATCTCCTAATTTATTTAATTGGTGTTTTTATATTTATGTTTAATGCCCTTCTTATTTTTCTAATCAAGAGTTTGTTCCTTATTTGACAACTTGCCATATAGGTTATGATAACACATTGGGTAGTGTTACCATCATTGGTGTCTTTTTTCACACCTACTTTATGGTATGTATTATGTATATTTTCATCCATTTCCTTTTCTTGACATTCATTTCAGGTCTTATATTAAGCACTTTCATCAATGTAACAAGAAATTGACATCTTTGAGTATTGTTTAAGTTTCCAAAGTGTCAGTCCCAAATTATTTCAAATTTTCTTCTCATATGAAAGTCAAACATTTTTTATGAATTGGTTTTAAAAAAACTTTGATTTCAATTAAATACATGGTTCTTCTATGTAGAATACTAGGAGGTGTTCTTAGTGGTAAATTTTGTTGATTTGGTGTTTTGATATTGTTAGATTCATTAGTAGTTTCTTCATTTAACTATGTTCCCATATTGTTTTCTTCATTGTTACTTTCACCAGTAACTATTTCCATGAATTTTTTTTAATTGTTAGAGGGTAAACCATCATGAATATTATCATTGTCACCTAATAAAAAACCATAAAATTTTAATGTGCACTTGCATTATAATTTTGTATATTATCATTATGCATTTAATCATTATTTATGAAATTTAATTCATTAAGGAATGTAGATTTGCATGAATTATTTGCATTCATTACCTTTTTTCTCTCATCACTTATAATTCTTCTATTTTATTACACTTTAACTTATTTTTCCCACTAAAAATATTTATATCACCCATGATTATACAAAGTTCTAAACTTTTGAGGGTGGGGAGAATGATTAAATTATTAATAATAGACCTACATTGTGTAGTACCAAGTGCAGGCAATGATCAAATTATTAAAAAATAGACATGTATTGTGTAGTCAACCATGATTATAAAAATTTATCAAATTTTGAGGGTGGGGATAGTGATAAAATCATAAAAATAGAACTTTACTATGTAGAGAAATAAAGTAGAGTATGAAGGGGGCAGAAATCTTGATGTGACAAAATAATGATGTTAGTACATCTAATTTTTAAAGTTATTCATAGGAACGTGTAAGTTCTAAAATCATGTACAAGTTCCTTAATTTATACATTTCTTACATAATTAACCCTAAACCCAAACCTTGAACTTTAAACTCTAAACCCTAAACCAATTAGGTTCACATGGCACAATTTAACCAAAACTACATATTAATTACCTTAATTGACTAATTAGCTCAAATTTTTATGACATTAGGGCTAATTTATCCCAAAATCATATTTAGTAGTCATAAATAAGTTCAACAAGCTCAAATTGGTCCCAATTGCCTTCATGATTAGACCCTAAACCATATATCCTCAACCCTAAACCCTAAACCTTAAACTAATTAAACCCTAATTAACATCTTTTAGAGTAATAATTATTTCACATGCCTCAATTAGGTCAAAATCACATCACTTATTAACCCAATTGATTTATTGTCTTAATATGTGATAACATTGGGACTAATTCTGCCTAAAATCACATTTTTAGTCATAAATAGATTTAAAAGAGTTAAAATTGGATCTAATTGCCTTTGCATAAGACCTCACACCATATGCCCTAAACCATAAACCCTAAACTATAAACCTTGAGCCCTATTCCTTAAACCCTAAACCCTGAATCATAAACCCTAAACCAATTGATCTAGCCCTAATTACCATCATTTATAGTAATAATTAGGTTCATAAGGCTCAATTTGGCCTAGATTACATCACTAATTACCCTAATTGACTGATTGGATGAATTTGTGATGACATTGGGGCTAATTGAGCTTATAGTCACATTATGTAATTAATAAAATGTTCAACAAGCTCAAAGTGGCTCCAATTACCTTTGTGATTTAACCCTATGTACCTTAAACCTTAAACCCTAAACCAATTGATTTGGCCCCAATCAACATCCTTTAGAGTAATAATTATGTTAATAGGGGTTAATTAGCCCAAATCATATCACATATTACCAAAATTAACTAATTGGCTCAATCTATGATGATATTGGGGCTAATTGAACCCAAAATCATATTTTTAATCACAAATAACTTCAATAAGATTGGATTTTTTAATTGCCTTTGTGATTAGACCATATGCTCTAAATGCTACGTCATAATCCCTAAGCCCTAAACCCTAAACCAATCAATTTATCCCTAATTAACATCATTTAAAATAATAATTAGGTTCACAAGGCTCAATTTGGCCAAAATCGCATAATTGATTGCCCTAATTGACTAAATATGTGATGACATTGGGGCTAATTGAGCCCAAAATCACATTTTATAGTCACAAATAGTTTCAATGATCTCAAATTAGCCATAATTAATTTTTTAATTATACCTTAAACTCTAAACCATAAAACATAAACCCTAAAACCTAAACATGTTTAACCCTAAAATCTAGATTAATAAATTTAGGGTTTAGGGTTTAGAATTTACTAAAATATAGATTAATAAATTTAGGGTTAAAGGGGATAGAGATAGTCTAGGGCACAAGGGTGATAAACTATTTCTATAGTAGGCTGATGAATTGAAAACTTAGATAAATAGTATTAAAATTTTAAATATTGAGATATGCTAAAAATAGTAATTACAACCAATGATTGATATTATAATAAATGGATAATAATGGTACTTAGTTGGATTATAGTGTGCATATGGATATGGTAGAGAACATGATATAAATAAACCATATTCAAATTCTAGATCAGTCATCAAATTTTATGAATTTGACCTTTATGACCTTAGACATTAGTGTCAACCCAAGATTGTTACATCAACACTTCTATTTAACTTGGATATAGGTGTCTAATATGGAATATCTATTGGATTGGGAAGTGACCACCTTGAATGTTCTAGGCTCTATGTCAACTTCACTTTGGTGCATTCATATTTGGCTCATGTATTGTCACTTTTGTATAATCATCCAAACCCTAGCTCTTTATTTTCATAGTGATCTTGAGAAAAATGGGTTAGTGGGATCATAGTTTTGATCTAACCCTAAATACCCCAAAGATCATGCCATGAACTATATTTTCTAAGTTATAAGATAGGTGACTTTTGTACTTTATTTATACATATTTCACCCTTGTGCACACACAAGACGACACATTAGGGGAGAATTACATCAAGATGAGGCCATCTTTAGAGTAGTGGCTATGTAGGTAACACCCATTTCTAGATTGGTATTTGGGGATATCTCAATATTGTGAGCCCACAAACGCTTTTTTCTATAGCCACTATGAAGATGAATAACTAAGTTTTTACTATTAACAAAGAGTGATAACCCATGATCTAAATATGATAACACTAGAACAAAAGTGACATAAAACCTAGAATATTCTAGGTGGTCAATCTAGATCTAGTAGGTATTTCATATATGACACATGCATCCGAATTAGACAATAGCATCAATGCAACCATCTTAGGTCAATGCAAGTGTCTACAAATATAGATGGTATTTTCCCAAATTTTATGACTAATCCAAATCTAGTCTATTTCTAGCATATTCCATATCATATCTATATTTAAAGCATTATAATCAACTAAGTATCTTGTTTTCATTATCATTATAATAGCTAGCATAGTTTTAATTTTATTTTTTAGTATATCTTAACATAAATTCATTTTATGTTTTATTTGATTTTTTTAAGTAATTAACTTTTTTTTTGATTAATTAAGGTGGTAAACCAGGGGCCAAACCCTATACAGTCAAAAAAGATAGGAAGGCTGGCAAACAAAAGATGGCAGCACCGACCCAATGGCACAGCCGAGAAACAAAGTCAGAAGAAAAACAAAACACTAGAAAGACCAGAGTCAAAAAGGATGAAACTACATAACTATAGAATTAACAAGATCCTTAAGATTCTCATTGTCTGCATTGTCAACATTCCCTAGATTACCCACCGCTTCCATGATTTGCAATGGCCTTCCCCACGTGGACCACCTTCGAAAGCTATCTTCACCATCAATGTGCATCATTCATGCTCCATCATCTCCTTCTGAATGATCTCTCTAATGTTTGGGGGTGTATGAGCCCCTTTTCGCCATACCCTCCATCCTGAGAATTGTTGACCAAGGTTGACACAAGCATCAGTGACCCTGTTACCTTCTCTGTAGGTGTGGGTAATCTCAACTTTAGAAAACTTTTGTAAAAGAAACTGGATGTCCATAATGATGTATTTTAGATGGATACCAATGTTAGATGCTTTATTAACGTCATCTATGATCAACTTAGAATCTCCCTGAATATTCAAATTTCTAATTCCTAGGGATATAGCTAACTTTAATCCCCAAAGTAAGGTCATAGCTTCAGCATAGTTATTTCTCTGGCAACCCATGCCACCGGCATAGACAACAGACATCCCTCCTTTTTCATTTCTTATTATTCCTCCTCCACTTGCTTTACCACTCAACTTGGATGCCCCATCAAAATTGAGTTTCATCCAATCGGGTTTAGGTGGTATCCATTTAGTATGAAGTCTCTGAAGAATTTTGGAATTATCATGCATAGGGATAAGGTTTAAAACCTTCCATTTGGTAGAAATTTGACTTTAAAATTTAGATAGGGGTTTCTCCACAACACTAATATGAGCTATTGTAACACTTTCCAAGATGGTCCTAGCAAAGGAGTTAAACACCTAAGCAGCATTTCTAGCAGTGTCCCTAAAAATTATGTTATTTTGGTCTTTCCATAAAGTCCAGCTCAAGCATGGTAGAGCTTGCTTCCATAGTTACTTAATCAAGGGATGTGTGAAGGTTGAGTTCCAATTGAGAATTACTTCTTTAAGGCTAGAATTACAAACCCATTCAATGCCAAAGTTGTTAAGTATTTTGCCCCATAAATCTTGGGTAAACTCACAGTGTATGAATAGGTGTGAAACTTATTCCTCTCTAGAACCACACAGAAAACATCTATTGACCAAAGTAAACCCCCTCTTTTAAATGTTGTCCTGAGTAAGGATTTTGTTATGGGTAGCAGCCCATCAAAACAAGTTAATCTTTGGAATGAGTTTATGATTCCAAACCTTTTTCCATACCTCCTTATTCTGAGCTTCAGGTGTAAGTAGATGATAGGCAGATTTGACAGAGAATGATCCATTCTTATCTAGCCACCAGTATTGTTCATCCTCCTGAGGGAAGAGTAGGATTCTGATCTCCTAAACACATTGCTAGATCTCCTAAATTCTTGGGATAAGCTCAAGCCTATGCACACAACAATCCAAAAGGTTTTTCCAACTCCTTATCCCATTGTTATTTTCCATATAATCACTAACCCTATCACCAAAGAACTAAGTAGTCAAGCCTATAATTTCTCCATAGTTTTCTTGGGAGATGAGACGCTTATCCCTTAACCAATTATCCTCCCAAAATTTAATTTGTTGGTCATTTCTAAGCTTCCACCTAATTCCCTATTTGAGAAGACTTCTACTTTATAGCATTTTATTCCATATCACAGACCCTTGGGGTAATCCCACCCATTGAAGAAAGTTGGAATCATCAATGCTATGCATGTATTTGGCATACTTTATTCCCCCCCACTCACTATTGTTTTGAATTAGATTCCAACTAACTTTTGAGAGGAGGGCTTTATTCATTTTCCTGATGGATCTTATATTAAGTCCACCATGAGATTTTGGGAGACACACTTTTTCCCATCTGACTAAAGACATTCTCTGTTTGTCTTCCACTCCCATCCATAGAAATTTCCTTTGGATCTATTATATATTTTTAGCAAAATACGTAAGAATTTTAAAAAGAGACATGAAGTAAGTAGGAATACCTTGCAAGGATGTCTGAAGAAGTTGCAGCTTACCCACACTACTGAGTAGTTTCCCCTTCCACCCAAGAAGTTTCCTTTGTGTACGTTCCACAATACCATTCCAAAAACCTAAATATACCTCTTTGACTGAGAGTGGGAGACTGAGGTAGGTAGCTAGTAGGCTAGCCTCAGCACAATCTAAGATATCAATGATTATATGTCTAAGTTCATTGGGAGTGTTGAATAAGTACACATTGTTTTTTTGGAAATTTATTCTTTGTCCCGAGTCTCTGGCATAATCATTAAGTATATTCTTCCATCTTCTATCTTCGATCACCAATGAGATACCAAATAAGATGGTATCATCCACAAACTTTTGTATAACCATAGGATGAAGGGAAGAGGCAGGTTTGATGCCTACTAGCTTTTTTGAAACTATATCAGCTTGTATGTATCTTTCTAGTGCCTTAACCATAATGATGAATAGGTATGGGGAGAGAGGGTCTCCCTGATGAATTCCTCTCGAGGAGGAGAAAAACCTTCTAGGAACACCATTAACTAGCACTAATAATTTAGCAGAAGAAATCACATTCCATAATAAGCAAGATAGTTTATCATTAAACCCAAATTTTCTAATCACTTGGAATAAAAAAGTCTATGAGACTCTATCATAAGCTTTGGATATATCAAGCTTGAGGGCCATCCCAGGGATTCTGCTCTTATCCATGGAGTGGATAGTCTCATGTGTGGTGATCATAGCATCAAGAATCTGTCTGCCCGGGATGAAACCTTTTGAGTAGGAGAAATATTTTTGTCAAGCAAGGGTTAAACTCTCAAAACCAGCAGTTTAGTACATATCTTATACACAATGTTGCATAAGCTAATGGGTTTGAAATCACCAAGGTGTAAAGGTTGATATTTTTTAGGAACAATTACAATGAAGGTATTATTGACTTATTTCAAAAGTTTTCTAGATCTGAAAAAATCACAAACTACAGTCGTGAGGTCCACTCCAACAATCTCCCAATATTCTTGAAAGAATATAGGAGGCAAGCCATCAAGACCCAGGGCTTTAAAATTTCCCATGGAGAATAAAACAACATGTACTTCTTCATCAGAGACAAGCTTTAACATTTCTAGATTGTCTTCTTCTATTATCAAATAGGGGATTTGATCAAAGAATTGACTCATAGATCTATCAATTCTATCATTATTATTTTCTTCCATAAACATATTCTAAAAGAACACCCTAGCTTGCTACCCTATTTCATTATCCTTAGTAATAATGTCTTCATTATCTAGGACAAGCTTAGTTATTGAGTTGGCTTTTCTATGTTTCGTAGTTGAGAGATGAAAAAAAGCAGTGTTCCTATCACCCTCTTTGAGCCATTGAACACGGGATTTTTGTTTCTAGAAAACCTCTTCCCTTTCCATCAAATTCTTCCATTCTGAAGACAGAATGTTCTCTTCTTCTAAGGTGCCCTTAGAGTCATCCCCTTGATCAATCAGTTGCTAAATAGCCTTGAGTTTTCCCATTATACTTTTCTTCTACTGGAAAACTTGCCCAAAACTGTATCATATATTTTTTTATTACTCTTGTGCTTATTTATTTCTATATTCTTAGCCCCAACCCCATAAGATCCTTATCTAAATTTAAGGTTAAACATTTACTAAACCTAACCTCTAAGTCTTCCTTTGTAAACCTATCATGATTTAGGGTTTCTAATATCTTAGTGTTTTAACTTGTTATGATTAATTTTTAGATCTAAAACTTTACCCTAAGATTTTACATGTAGCTAATTACAAGGGTTTTATTTGCATACGCTTTCAAGTTTATTTTTCCTTGATTGGTATATTTCAGCCTCTAAATGGATCTATTTTAAAATTACTTAGAGGTATTTTATCCTTAGGATAGTATATTCAAACACCTCTTTTTTTTCACCCAAATTCTATACAAATATTTCAATTCTTACAATTTACTATTTTCATACATGTTGAAATACAAAGTGAATGGTGTACTTATTTTCTAATTAATTTTTGGGTTTCATAAAAATATATTATTTTACTCAAAAACCTCCCTCATATCTCTAAAATTAATTATTCTTTTATCATAATTGCTTATTCTTTATTGGGAATATTTTAGGGTTTTGCTTATGAAACATCCCACATTGTTTGGCCTATTTTTGATTCATAATAGAGTAAATTTAAAATTCCTCAAAGGTTTGTCATAATTATGTTGATATATTAAAATTTAAAAAATAAATAAATAAACTCTTTTTTTTGAAAATATTTTATGAATTTTTTAATTTTAATATTTTTAGTAAATTTAGACCTATGGCTTGTCGTACACTATCCTTTTATTTCCCTATTTTTCCAGGTTTGTCTCATTTTTTATTTTTTCTAAAAAAATTGTTTTAGATTCCAAAATTTCTCAATCAATCACTTTATATTGTTTTATCTTCATTTGGCACATTGTGTTGACCTTGACCTTTGGTCTTAAAGCCTTAGTTGACTTAGGGTTTCTTGATGTACTATTTGTTAAAAATTGATTTCAAAGTGTTCAACATTTAAAAAATAATAATTTTCCCTTTTCTAAAAACATGTTTTATATGGATATCTCTTAGATACTTCATTTTATAGTACATCATGATAGTTGTTACTTGTTATGTTTCATGTTTGATGAAATAAATTAAAAGGAGTAACCAATTTGATCAATATAACTAGAGGGTTTCAATACAAAATTAGAATTTAATTCCTATTTAAAACTCATATTGAAATAGTATTTATCCTCTTACTTTTAAACCTAAGGATGGTGATGCTTACCATCCCTCTAACCAAATCTATGTTATCATTCCTTCAAGGGGTAAGGTATATGTTGTATGTATGCATGTTCAATTTGAGGTACCTAAGGTTTGTGCTTGTGAAGCCTTAAAAGATCAAATCATCATTATGATCAAGTTAATATAAGAGTGGAAAAACTATTTTAGCTCAAAGATCACATTTAAAAAATAATAGATTACATACCTACAAAATCCAACACATAGTAGTGTTAATGATGTGTTTGCATCCTCATCTACCAATGTTTTGCCAAACGAGTTCTCACATCCAAATGAAAAGATATAATAGAATACATATAAAACAAGTGATTTAAAAATTTACTAAAATTTTACTAAGAGTCCAAGTGAAATCTTAAGAGAAATGATTTTACCTCCTCCACATCTTATAAGGTGATCCAAATACTATTATCTATATCATAGAATGCATGAACATCTAAAAAATTGCTATTTTGCATTAAAGAACAAAATACAATGTCACAAATGTAGTGGTGATCATATCATTGATACATCAACCAAAAACACCACTCACATTATGAGTATTTATCCTAAACCACTAATACAAAAACATCAAATGTGGTTACCAAATAAAAATTATGAGCAAAGACATTTGAAAATATCAAACTTATAGCAAGAAAAGGTTTTAAAAGATAAATCAGATCAAGAAAAGGTTACAATTTTACCTCTTAATAATGATACTCAATTTTCCAAATAGTATGGTTTTGGAAAGAAATATTTATAAAAAAATGGTTATCAAGGTCAAGGATTGGGAAAACATTCCCAATGCATCACTCATTCTATTTAATCATATGATCATAATGACCATAAAGGCTTGGGATATATTGATAATATTAATTCAAAATATTCAAAAATACATTTGGCCAATGCAAAAGAACAAGAACCTATAAATGAGAAGATGTTAAAGAATAAAGAACAAATACAAAAGATACCATCATAAAAATAACAATGGGCATAAAAAATATTTAAACCAAGATTTCTAACAAACGAATTAAAAATTTAAGAGCCAATTAAAAAATCTAACATTACAAATGTGGTTACAAAATATTAAACTATAGGCCTTCCTTCATATTGGGCCAAATTCACTACTCATATTGATGGTAAATAATCTTCAAATGAATAATTCAACAAACTATGTTCTAATCCATTTCGCAACATACCTCATAATATATTCATACCTATAAGAATTATTACCTATATATTTAATCCATCATCAACAAATGAGAAACCAAATTCAGATAAATATAAACTAAAGATACCAAGTACAAAGTTACCAAAATATCATGATACAATTCCTAATTGTACTATGCACACATATGACACATCTAGTTCAGGAAATTTTATTCATTTCCCACTCCTAAAATATTCTCATCCTCTTCTTGATATCATTTTTTAGCTTATATAATCTCTCAATATTTAAAAAATACTAAAAAAAATAAAAAAAAACTTCAAGCATCCAAAAATATTTTCAGCGTTTACATGTTCTAATGGCTCCTTGAAATTTATGTTGTTAGTTTCATGTTAGTGGATACCATATCATTTATTTCTATATACACATGTATTTTAGGCATATTTTTAGTCTTCTATGTGTGTACATAGATACATGATATATGCACTTTTGGATTTTAGGCCTTGCCTCTATTCGTGTCATATGGACATTGGGTGCATCTACTTCTTCGATCACAATACATCTAATTTATATCATACTATGGTTATTTTAAATTATCATGTTTGAGCTTATATACTTACATATGCCTTTATCCATGTTTATCTCTTTTACAATGTACTTGATATGTATGTACTTAATAGTTTTTTCTATTATATATCATTCATGGACTAGTATGTTATTTATTTTTTAGTTTTTAATACTTTAATTCATGCACTTCCTTGAGTGTCTTGCCTTGTTATTATCTTTATCATTTGAGAATTTAAATATGATCTATTTTTTATAAACCCCATGCCTTTTTTTGCCTCTTTGACATTTGAATATGCCATCACTTATTGTATGGATGCTTTGATAATGTCATTCTTGTTTTTGTGTACATTTGACAGAGTCATACCCCTTTGATTATGAAACATTTAAAAATGCCCCTTGATTGAGGTCTCCTTGTAACATTGTATTTTAACTTTCCCTTAATTGATCTTGTGTGTGTGTTTGGTTTCTTTCTGAGCTTGTAGTATTACTATCTAAAAATTCTCATGATCTATATCATGTATCTTAGGCCTTGATGTGATCACCTTCTGCATTCTTCTATGATATATATACTTAGACATGTTCCCTCTAAATTACACATGTAAATTCATAATTTACATGGTTATCTTAACCTTTTAAGGTAAGGTAAATACCAATTGATAATTCCCCTCACCTCAAAAGGAGAGCATATTAGTGGGGGAGTGTCATAAGGCATGACTTCCATATTGCTTCACAAATTTAAATTTGAGCAGGGCCATGTTTGAAAACATATTCTCCACATTTGTCATAGTTTTAAATTTGGTGGGGGTAAGATTTGAAAAAATATTCTCCACTCTTATTTAGTATTCAACATACCCAGATTATAGTAGGGGCATGTTTTGGAAACATGTTCTCCACATTGGCACTTATATCAATTTTTAGATTTTTCCATATATAGTGGGGACATGTTATGATAAGTATGTCCTTCACACTTTTTCAAATTCTAAATTGACCAAATTCACAACTATATGATTCATATACACATTTGTGTCAAAATTCTATACATTGGTACCATTATTATACATAGTTTTAGCATGGAACACATATAAGGTGCATATGTTATGAAATGTGCACCTAATATTATAAAATCAAATTAGGATCATATTTTAAACATTTCTATGGATTATTATAACCCACTAGGATGGATTTTTAGGCACTGTATTAAGCCAATCTACTACAGTAGTTGGTTCATTTTTGGTATAGTTGAGGTGATTAAAGCACTCAATCTTTCCAAGTTTATAGGTTGGATTTTATTATATCATCTAACCCCACCATATTTATAGTGTGAGTTAACTTGGTTCACTCATGCTCACAATCTTATAATTATGATTAGCTTGCATGGTTGAGCTAATATCAGCTGTTGGGTGGAAACTCACATTTTATTTAAGGATGGGGGTATGCATCCTCCAATATTCCTCTATCCATATATATATATATATATATATATATATATATATATATATATATATATATATATATATATATATATATATATATATATATAGGCACCTCTCCAAGTTTTAAATTTTTCTAATCTCGGCTCTATGTTCATAATTCTACATCTTTTCAAATTGAATTACCAAAAGGGAAGTACAAAATACCTATTAAATCTAGACACAATTTCCATGAGTGTTTTAGGCTCTATGTCACCTTCACTTTGGTGCATTAAAATCTAGCTCATGGATTGTCACTGTTATTGAATCATCAAAACCCTAGCTCTTCATCTTCATGGTGACCTTAAGAAAAAAGGTTAGTGGGCTCACAATGTTAAAATAACCCTAAATACCCCTTTGTTAGTGGGTTTACCTACATAGCCACTATTTTAAAGAGGGCCTTAGGTTGATGTAGTTTTCCCCTAATGTGTTGTCTTATGTGTGCACAAGGGTGAAATCTATGGAAAGTAAGTACAATAGTTACCTAGATTTTAACTTGGAAAGTAGGACTCATGGCATGATACTTTAGTATTTTAGACCTATATATTATTGTCCCTATGACTAATATGAAAATATGATAAAATAGTGAAACTTTGCTCACTTGAATGCTTGATTTAATGTTTTTGGTGTTTTTGGTAGGAAGTTACTAGGTCTATGTTAGGTGATAAATGAATGATGATTGATCATGTATATATACTAATCCATTTTTGAAAATATCTAACATTAAAGAACTTAGTCCAACCATAAGGATACGTATCATTTGAAAATTTGATAACTTTAGGGTATTAAACACTTAGTCTGGCACATGATACTTGCATCAACATAGGTGTCTGGTTAGGATGCAAGTGTCTAAGAAGCTAAAAAATATGTACATGTCCAAAAATTTTAGAGGATGATAATAAGTATGTTTATACCATTATGAGCATGTGTATACACTATTTATGAACTATATAGTACCTCAGTATTGTACACTTGGAAAACACGTAACTTGTATATTCCTCTCAATTCTAGACCTTTCTTACTGCAAAAAGGCTCACATATGCTCTATTTATGCTCATTGCTTATCTCTTAGTCTGATCAATGTCATTATCATGAACTGGGCCTTTTATCTTACCTAGAATGTTTTAAACCTACCTATCTTCCATTTATATAATTTATAAACATGTACCTTATTTTCTACTTCCTACACACTTATGTCCTGGTTAGATGCCTACATCAACAAAAGTGTCCTAACTTGATGCAAGTGTTTAGTGCCCTAAAATCATTCAATTTGTAAATGAAATGCATATTGATGGTTATCCTAAGTGATTTTATGTGATATATTCTCCAAAGGGATTGGTATAAATATAATATCAATCCTCATTCATTTCTCACCTATAAAAGACCTAAAAAACTCACACATTCTCATAATTCAATGATCTAAAATCATTCGAGTGAGAAAAGATTCCCTATTATCTCCTATTTCCATAAAAAATCATAGGGATAACATATGTATAGGTTTTAATTACTAAAACAATATGCCATGAGTTCTATTTTCAAGTTATAAGATAAGTTATTATTGTACTTATTTTCCACATATTATACCCTTGTGCACACACAAGACAATAATTAGGAAAGAAAAACATCGGTATGATGCCCTCTTTAGAATAGTGGTTATGTAGGAAACACCCATTGATATATGGGTATTTTAGGTTAGCTTGGCATGGTTATCCCACTAACCCATTTTTCCCATAGCCACTATGAAGATGAGGAACTAGGGTTTTGCTATTTAACAAGGAGTGATAACCCATGATCTATATCTGAGCATACCATAGAAAAGGTGACATAAAAAATAAAATATGTTAGGTGGTAACTTATAAATATATTATTTATTCCATATAATACACGTATGTTTGAGTTAGATATTAGCATCAATGAATTGTCCTAGGTTGATGTAATTTTTTGTAACTATAAAAGGCATTTTTTTAGAATTTGACAATTAATCCAAAACCTAGATCTAGTCTATTTTCAACCTATTCCATATCATATCTATATTATCATCATAAATATCTAACTATCCTATTTTCATTATCATTTTAATACGTATCATAGTTGTACTTTCTATTTTTATCATATCTCAACATAATAAATTTAGTATATGTTCAAAATAACTTTTGTAATTAATTAGCTTTCTATAGATCTATTTATTACCCTTTTGTTTATTTGTTTATATATTATCAAACCTAATCCCATAGGATCTTTATCTAAATTTAGTGTTAAACAACATGATAGAAGGTCTAGGTCATTAGAATAACATTGGTCAGACTAAGAGATAAGCAATATGCACAAGAGATAGAGGCTATGAGCCTTTTGGTAATAGGTAGGTCTTAGGAACTAAAGGGTGCAACCATGAGAATTAATTTCCAAGTATATAATACTAAGATGATATTTAATTCATAAATATTATCTACATTTTATTCCATTTAATCTAGTAATTAAATTTCTAGTTTAAAGGATATGAAATGTGTACCTAGGTGTGTATAACATGCATTGCCTTTGCATGAGCCCAACTTAAGTGCTTTGCTAATGACTAACCTAAAAATAAGATTATGTTATAATTTATAATTAATTCATATAATCTAAAATTTTAAATAACTAAAAGTATTTAAATTTAAAGAGCAAGTTTTAGGATTGCATATGTGTATCGATGTAACGACCTTACCTTTTGGTTACTTCATTTATAAATATGTATCACTATGAATTATTAGAGATGATATTAGGACATATATAAATCTATAAAGTTAATAAACATATAAATATTAGATTACACATTCCCCCAACATTAGATAAAAATGTGAATTTCCACCTGGTAGTTGAGATTTAACTCAATCGTGCAACCTAATCATACTTATAACATGGTGAGTGTGAGTGAACCAAGTCAAATCACATTATAAATTTGGTGAGGTTAGATGATTTAATAACTTTCAACCTATAAAATTGGAAATATTGATTGATTTAATCACCTTAATGATACCAAAAATCAAACCAACTATTACAATAGATTGGTTTAATAAAATCCATAACAGTCCAACCTAGTGAGCTAAAGACCATAGAAGAGTTTGAAATCTGACTTTATTTTCAATGTAAGCGATATTTACATATCATATGCACATTACGTATGTCTCATGTTAAAACTTTGGTATAACATGGTGCCAATGTATAGAAGTCTACCACAAATGTGTATTTGAATCATATAACTATGCAATTTGGCCAATTTGCAAACTGTATAATTGTGGATAACATGCTTCCATAACATTCCCCCATTAAAATATAAAAATAAGAACTAGTATGATTTTGGAAAACATGTTTCCAAAACATGCTCCCACTATATATCTAAAACTATAAAAAATGTGGAGAACATGTTCCCAAAACATGGACCCATTACAATCTAAATCTATGAAGATTGTGGAAGTCATGTCTCTATGGTGTGCCCCCACTAATATGCCCCCCCACCTTTGAGGTGATGGGAAGTAGCAATTGGTACGTACCTTACCTTAAAAGGATAAGATAACCATGTAAATTATGATTGTATCATGTAACATATAGGAAAAACATGTCTAGGTATATATATCATTGAAGAACACAAAATATGATAATATAAAGGCCTAATATACATGATATATATCATGGTAATGTCTAGAGATTAATAGTACAAGATCAACAAGAAATAAAACACACACATAAGAGAACTCAACAACAAATCATAATATAATGGTCCAAGGAAACTTCAAGTAAGGGACATGTTTAAATGTCATATAATCAGAAGAACATGACTTAGTCAAATGTCTAAAGAAGCAAACATGACATATTAAAATGTAAATAAAAAAAGCAATGACATATTCAAATGTCAAAGATGTAAATAAAGAAATAGGGGATGTAAATAATGGAGCATATTCAAATTCTCATGCAAGACAATAGCAAGGAAAAATACTCAAGGACAAGCATAAATTAAAGCATAAGAAACCCACGCAAACATGCATACTAGCCCATGGATCATATGTGTTAGAAAAAAATGTCAATTACATAGCATATCAAGTACACTATGAAATATATAATCATGAGTAAAGGCAAGTGTAATTTCATAAGCTCAAACATGATAATTTAAAGTGATCATAGAATAATATAACATGGATGTATCATGATCAAGGAAGCAGATGCCCCTAATTTCCCTATGACATGAGTAGAGGGAAGGCCCAACATCCAAAAATGCATAGATAGTGTATCTATGTATTCTTGTATCACACTCAAAAGATGCATGAAACATGTGTATATAGAAATAAATGATATTATAGCCACTAGTATGGAACTAACAACATAGATGCTAAGGAGCCAATATAACATGTAGACACCAAAAATATTTTTGTATGTTTGAATTTTTTTAGTTTTTGGTATTTTTGGAATATATGGAGTCTAACTCAATAAGTCCTCATCTCAAAAGGTGTAGGATCACTTGAGAAGTTTTTCAATCTTTTCTTATAGAAACACATCACTAATTCCTCAATTATTCTTTGTAGTGATTTGTCAGAATCTATTCATGTGGGTGGAATATCATATCCATCATGTTTTATGAAAATATCCATACCCATAGTAAGAAAGGCGATGCACATTTTTTTAGTATCTAGATTTGCATTTTAATCAGATAGCCAATGTTTTCCAAGTTTTAATTTTGAATATGGATCCTAATATAATATCCATATGATTGTGGGTACCACATGAGATAGGTAAATGGATGTATCCTCGAGATTCTAGAATCAGGCAGAGTATATTATTTCATCCATAGTATGTATGAGCTATTAGAGAATTGTGGTGTTACAAGTTATATCCCAATTTTTCATATCAAACTGGAGATATTACAATAAACCCCATCAATATTAGAAGTAATAGTTGTATCTACATGCTTTGGCCACTTTGAAAGATGGATCTCTTTTGAAGGATTAGAATTATTTGGTCTTTTCCTTATTTTAGACATAATTTGTATGTGTCATTCATTCTTATATTTTTGAATTTTTTCCTCAATGTGTCATATTGATTTGTATGATGACCAAGGATTTGATGATAATTATAATATTTTAACCCTTATTTAGTTAGAAGTTTGTTTCCTAATATGTGCCTATTAAGATGTAAAGATATCATGTGATGCTCAAGTAACATGTAAAATATTGTATCTAGAGTGTCTTGGTTTTTCATAATCTATATGGTCCATTGTGGAGTCTTATGAAAGACCTCCACATTATTTACATGATGTATCTTCATTTACCCCTTGAAAGGTTGACTCAATATATGTAATCAAGAGTATGTATAAAATAAAAAGCATTTACATGCTCATCTGCTTTTTTTTATTTTCCCTTGTTTTGATTTGGTCATGTATTCTCTAAAGGTGAATTTAGTTGACATGTACCAAGACCTATAGGTTTAAATATATAATGATAAATATGCTTGGGTGGATAAAAATTTAGTTTTTGAAAATTTTCATTGGTCATATCACAGGAAGCCTCATCATCACTATCATAGTAATATACAACATGGCCATATTATTTCTTAGTATTGACCAATAAAAGAAGCTCACATGTTGGATTTTCTTATTATTTTGATAATATTGGTTATTTTGGTAATGGTTCTTATTCTTTATGTTCATCCATATGAACCTTAGTCTTTAGTGTCTTATTTACATCTATAGATAATGGAGCAATTGTACTTGGCTCACCCATTTCATAAGTTTAGATATTTTTAATAGGAATACATTGTATAGGTGGTAACACTATAGGAATGCCCTATCATAATGTATCATTTTGTATAATTTGAAGGGCTCATCATTGGTTAACATTGTCAATAAGGTTTGATCATGTATAAATTTTACACATCGATGCAATGTAGATGGGATGACTTCCATTGTATGTAGCCAAGGTCATCCCAAAAATAAATTATAATGTAATGATTGAGACATTGATTGAAAATAACTTAGAACTATTTTTGGCCCTAATTTCACGTCCAATATGATTTGGCCAACTAGAGGATTGTGTGAATTATTAACCCTTTGATATATTTGAAGAGGTTGGAGCTAATACCCATATTAGTTAGGAAATTATTGATACAAATGTTTAGGGCTGATCCATTATCAAGATCACCCTTTATATTCCCTTGTTATGCATATTTAGTTATATGAACAAAGGAAAATCTTGGTCAATAACATCTTTAGATGGTAAATATGATGGATCAAAAGTAATATTTTTTGTATTATTTTTGATATCTTGCATAATATATGTAAATTAAATTGATTCAATATCACTTGGAATTTGGGTATCATGTGATGATTCATATAGGATATCCTTATAGATAGTGTATTGCTATAAAAGTTTTGGGATTGACATCTTAGCATGCATGTCACTCAATTGGTCAATAAGGTCATATCTTTTATATTTGATCATAAAATTTAGATTAAGAGGCACATATTGTATATTAATAGGTGGTGGATTAGGTTAGACACCTTGACCGTTTTGACTAGTGACAACATGGACCATAAAATCTAATATAAATCATGGATGAATAATGGTTGCATAAGGGTAGTTGTCACTTGAATAAGATCTAGGTGGAATAAATGATTGAGAGCATGCATGTTGGCATATAGATATCAGCTCTATAATATTGTAAAATGAGTTATGAAGACAGATTATAAGTTGGTTTTGCTTTAAAACCCTCACATTATATTAGCTTATTTTATTTATTTATTTGGATTAAATCATTTAGTATCTTATTGTAAAATCAAACTACTACTATAATTAAAAATTATAACATAAAATGGTCTACACATGCATCTAAACTGAACGTATCAATAAAAAATCAAATATGACTTGAAATTTATAAATATTTTAAATTTAGATAAATTATCAATTGGGAACAACAAAAATAAGAAACCCTAGATCAACCTAAGTTTTAGAGACCAAAGGTTAGGTCCACTAAATGTTTAACCCTAAAATATATATTAATGAATTTAGGGTTATAGGGAATAGAGATAGTCTAGGGCACAAGGGTGATAAACTATCTCTATAGTAGTCTAATTATTTGAAAATTTAGATAAATAATATTCTAAATTTAAATACTGAGATATGGTAAAAATAGTAAGTATAACCAATTATTGGTATTTAAATAAATTTAAAATAATGGTACTTAGTTGTATTATAATGTGCCTGTATATTTTATGTGGAAAAGGTTGGAAATAGATTGGATCTAAATTCTATATCAATTTTTAGATTCTATAAATTTAACCTCTGTTACCTCAAACACTTGCATTGACTTGGGATTGTTGCGTTAACACTTCTATCTAACTTAAACATAAGAATCTATTAAAAATACCTATTGGATTTAGAATCAACCACTTAGAATGTTGTGGGATATGGGTAACCTTCACTTTGGTGTATTCAGTTCTAGATCATGGATTGTCACTCTTTTAAATCATTACAACCCTAGCTCTTCATCTTCATAGTGACCTTGGAAAAAATGGGTTAGTAGGCTAATGGTGTCAAGCTAATATCAAATACCCCTTTGTTATTGGGTGTTTCCTACATAGCCACTAATCTAGAAAAGGCCTCAAACTGATTTAGTTCTCCCCTAATGTGTTGCCTTATGTGTGTACAAGTTTTCAATATATGAAAATCAAGTACAACAATGACCTATCTTGTAACTTGGAAAATAGGGCTCATGGCATGATCCTTAAATACTCCGAACTTGTATATGTGTTATCCCTATGACCGATATGGAAATATGAGAAAAAAATAGAAGTTTTGCTCACTTGAATGTTTGATTGAATGATTTTAGTAATTTGCCTTGTGATAGTAGGAATTTGTTATGTCTATACTAGGTGAGGAATGAATGAGAATTGATCATGTATATAAACTAGTCTATTTTGAAAATGCATCACATTAAATCACTCAATCCAACCATAAATATAAAATTTCATATAAAAATTTGATGATTTTAGGGCTTTAGACACTTAGTTTGACATAGTATACTTACATCAACGTAGGCATCTAGTTAGGATGCAAGTGTCAAGGAAGCTAGAAAATAGGTACAAGTTTAAAACTTACAGAGGATGATAATAATTAGGTTCATAAAATTTTGAGCATGATATAAGGCATGGGTCATCTAAATAACATTGGTTAGACTATGATATAAGTAATATATGAAATAGATAGTAAATACAAGTCTTTTGGTAGTAGGAATGTCTTAGAAATTGATGGGTACAATCATAAAAAGTACTTACCAAGTATACAATATTGATGTGATATATATTTCAAAAATAATTTATATAAAACCCTAAACCCTAAAACCCTAAACCTAAAACCTAAACCCTGAAACCTTAAACCTTGAAGACTAAAACTTAAATTCTAAATCTGAAAGCCTAAAACCTAAACCAAACTATTTAGCTAGGAAAATGACATCAATATTATAGTCAACAATAGGTTTACATTTTTTTATGTACAAAACTTCAATGTTAACAACTAACATCGACTAAGTTCATGCATGAACTTTTACAATTAAAAATACTATAATAAAATCTATAATATGGCCAAATACATGTCAATGTAATATTAAAATATTTTAATTACATGATAATTCTACATATTAAGTTCTAATGTTTGATATTTCAAACACATGCCTCAAGGATCGAGAATCACTTATATTAATAGGCCTAAGGCATGGACCTTCAAACACACAAATTAACATGTGTTTTTGATTAAAAATAGAAAAAATCCACTTCCACATATAAAATAATGTGAATTTTATCAAAAAAATATTTAAAATATGAATATAACATCGAGCACTCTCCTCTTTCTAAATATATTATTTTTTTATATTTTTATCAATTTAAGGTTTATATCAATATTTATTTCTACGTATGTCTTTTTATACCTCTATATGCCACTATACATGTTATATTTGTTTATGTATCTTTTATTTCATTGATTCAAAATGAAAAAAAAAAATTAGGGTTAAAAACTAACCCTAATTGTGTGTGTGTGTGTGTGTGTGTGTGTGTGTGTGTGTGTGTGTGTGTGTGTGTGTGTGTGTGTGTGTGTGTGTGTGTGTGTGTGTTGAGATAGTTAGGGGGAACATGATTATCTATAAATTATTGACAATATTTTAGGGTCTATTGATTTATGAAATTAGTAATAAACTATATTCATTGATGTTTTTTTAAATATAGGTTACAAACTAGATGATCTTATCTAACTTCTATTCAAGGTTTTAAAATAAAATTAAATGATGATAAAATAATGATGTGTTGTATGGTAGGATATATAATATGGTTTTTTATAAAAAAATAGCAGTACATCTTTAAAAAAATTATGTTTGACCTACTTATACTTGACCATTTAAAAAAAATTATAGTGTAGAAAATATACTCAAAATTTTATAATTTATTTTCTTATAGAATCTTCAAATTTTGAGTGTAGGTGTCTCAAATAATCTTACAAGATTAAATTTTATTATTTTTAGTAAAAACATGTACCCTTAAGACACCTTTTGGCCCCTCAATTCCATGAACTTACCTTAATCATAATAATGGAAACCCTAAAGCCCCTATCATCAACCCTAAGATTCCACCTTTTTAATATTATCACCTCATTGCCTATGGTCCCATCTCAAGTTTCTTTGCCAAACCTTATTCTAGATATTTAAAATGTTCCTTAAATTGTTAATGTAATTATAAAACCCTAATAATCCTCATTTGTTGGATTTTCTCTCTTTTAAACACAAACCACATAGTCATAGAAGGCTCTCATCCTGATTCCCCAAACATGGGATACTCCTCTATCTCCACATCATTATGTGACTCAATGGTCATAAATTCCTTCTCCTAGTAGTGGTGAGGAGGCATTATTACACACTAAATGATAACCTATTGTGCTTGTGGACTTTCTAGCTAGAAGCCAACAATAACAATTCCAAAGTAATCACTTTGCATGAATAGAAATACAAGAGGGAAAAATTATGAAACTTGATAGTTTCCAATGAATGTGTTCTCTTATAACATATATGGTTAAATAAAATTGATCTATAAGTACCTAGTTCAAGATAGTTTTAAAAAATTAGATATGCACATCCACTATCTATAAGAGGTTGAGTCAATGGTTTCAATATCTAGATGGAAACTAAAATCATATGGTTGAGTGATATTGTCATATACCTACACATGATGTAGGATTTGGAAGCTTCATCACCATGATTGTGTTATTCTATGCATCATTTATGATAGAGTGGGGTGTGGACACATCTAACTATGTGCTCTAGATGGTTTTTAACTCTAATAGATAAATCCTTGGTCTTATAAATCTTTATTATTTCAATGATACTTCTGATTAAGATTCCCTTTGGTGATGACTTTCATAGTACCTACATATGGCCCACTAGATACTTTATGGAGATTTCAACATGACAAAATCATCTAAGGATAAACAAGAAATCACACCCATGAGATGGTGTGTTAGGGAAAGGTAAGCTCAATTCTACATGCATAAAAAACAAGGTTTATATGACCGAAACTATCATATTGAGTCTTCCTCTCTATAAAAATTATTTATTAACTATATATCACCTTAGTCTTGTACACTTGGAAAATACATTCCTTAGTTGTTCCTCTTAGTTCTAGTCCTTTTCCACTATTGAAAAGCTCACATCTGTTATCTCTTTATGCTCATTATTTATTTCTTAGTTTGACCAATGTTATATTGATGACCTAAGCCTTTTATCTTTCCTAAAATAATTTAAACATACTTATATTCCATCTATACAAGTTTTAGACTTGCACCTACTTTTCTACTTCCTGAACAATTGTATTCTAATCTGACACTTACTTCAATGCAAGTGTCTTAACACAACACAAGTGTCCAATGCCCTAAATTCATTTAATTTTTAAATTAAATGTATTCTTATGGTTGGCTTAAGTTATTTAATTTGATATATTCTTCAAAGGAATTGGTATAAATACAAGATCAATCCTTATTCATTCCTCACCTAGAAAAAACCTAGTAATCTTGCACCTTCTCACAAATCAATGATAAAAAAACATTCAAGTGAGCAAAATCTTCCATATTATATCATATTTCCATATCAATCATAGGGATAACACATCTATAGGTCTAAAGTATCAAGAGAGTATGTCATGAGTTCTATTTTCTAGGATACAAGCTAGAAACATACTTATCTTCCATCTATACAAGTTTTAGACTTGTACCTACTTTTCTACTTCCTGAACAATTGTATTCTAATCTGACACTTACTTTAATGCAAGTGTCTTAACACAACACAAGTGTCCAATGCCCTAAATTCATTTAATTTTTAAATTAAATGTATTCTTATGGTTGGCTTAAGTTATTTAATTTGATATATTCTTCAAAGGAATTGGTATAAATACAAGATCAATCCTTATTCATTCCTCACCTATAAAAAACCTAGTAATCTTGCACCTTCTCACAAATCAATGATAGAAAAAACATTCAAGTGAGAAAAATCTTCCATATTATCTCATATTTCCATATCAATCATAGGGATAACACATCTATAGGTCTAAAGTATCAAGAGAGTATGTCATGAGTTCTATTTTCTAGGATACAAGCTAGGTCACTATTGTGATCAAAAAATCTAAGAAGGGTGGTTAAATCATATGTTAGTTTCACAATAAAAATCAATAAAAATGAAAATAAACACACTAACATGCATAACACTACCTTACCTAGATAAAAGGGGGGAGCATGGTGAAGAAAACCAATTAACAAAGCACAACTAAAAATGGAAAGAACTTAAAAATTTCCTTACCGATTCCTTAAATGCCCCAAGAGATTTCTTTGTTTGGTTTGTTCTGCTTGTGCTGAAGAGATCTTTGGAAAATGGAGTTGTGTAGCTCCTTCTCCCCTTAGAACTGAAGAGATCTTTGGAAAATGGAGTTGTGTGGCTCCTTCTCCCCTTGGCACCATGGTTTGGTTCATGATTTCTTGATGTAGCTTCATGGCTTGGCTTGTGATTTTGGCATTATAACACTATGGTTATGCAAAGTTTCTCAAAACCTACATTATAACACTATTATATTCAAGATCTCATAAATGAGGAGAAAATGCTTATATTTAAAGTTTTATCAAAGGGGGATTGGAATGGATTCAAACCTCACCTCAATTCATTAATTAACCCTAGTAGAGTTAAAAGGTGTCCAAAACTCATGATTAGAAAGGAATATGCATGCTAAGATATTTTGGATTTTGGACAACTCATAAAAGGTAATAATGAATTACTTTGATATTCTTTGATTTTTGAATTTCCTTTTTGATAACTCATTTAATTTCTCATGGATAATTTAATTTAGGAATTTGATTTTATTTTTACATTTGATTAATTATTTTAAAGCTTTTTGATGCATTTAAAGATTTTTAAATTAATTGTATATGTGCATTTGATCCCATTTAATTATTTTATAAGCCAAATTGCATGTTATGAAGCTAAATTTGATAATTTTTCAAATTCTTAGGATAGATGTGAAAAGGTTGGTAATAATTGATCCAAAGTCTAGTATGAAGCCATTGGTGGTTAATTTTAGATGTTTACAATTTCTCCTATTTAGGAAGGCATTGAAAGTTGTAAGCATATTAACATCTTCTCAAAGAATAAAAAAGTTATGTGTAATTATAAATTCAATGATAATGGATGAAATGTAGTTACCCCTCAAGGGAGTGGTTGGAAAAATGGGTCAGTAAATGGTCACTTAAAATAAGGAAGTGAGTGAACCAAATAGATGAAAACACAATGATTAACCTAAAGTTAGGTAGAATCATTGAGAATGTAAGTGGGATGTTGTGTAATTATTTGGCCAAAGGTAGTTATAATCATTGTACCTTTATAGTGGCAAATATCATATGAAGATAAAAGTGGAATGGTGTATAATGGTTTTCATAAAGATGGTTATAATCATTAGAACCTGATAGTGGCAAACAAGCCCCAGTTGGTTAGAAGAAAGTGATTGATTTGTCGAAATGTGGTTATAATCATTAACCCTCAAATTGGTGGAAATGAAATGATTTTCAAAAATTTGTCTATAATCACTATAAATTCAAGTGGGATGTTGTGCAATTATTTTTCCAAAGGTGGTTATAACCATTGAACCCTAATAGTGGAAAAAAAGTTGTGAAATATGATGATTACAAACATGATGATGTCAAATTGATACATTGGATAAAGATGAATTAAGCAACCTACTAGTAGGGAGATGCTCATCTGAACTAGAAAGAAGAAAAATTATTTCATTATTTAATTAATCTATTTGGGATATGATTTGTCTTAGGTTAAGATTATTTCTAAAATTAGTGTCAAGGAGCTATCATCGCTACATTTACCATGTAGAATTCCTAAAACTAATTTTTTTTTATAGCACTTGATAGTAGGCATCATGATAAGACACCATGAGGACTTGCTTAAAATATGCATAAGGACTAACCCCTAATCCAATACTCAAAGGAAAATAATACACCAATAATAAAAACCATGATGACAATCTTGACATATGAATATGGATTGATTCAAGAATAGTGCACAAGGAATCACCCAATGAATGCACATAGCTTGAATCAAGGAAACAGTACTAAAAGAAAATAAATAGGCACACAAACAAATAAATAAATAAAAATAAACCAAAAAAAGAGAAATAAATAAAAAAACAAATAATTATTAAACACAATGTTAGTACAAACACTATAATTAAACGAGACGATGAACATTGCCCCTAGAAAATAAGTGACAACTTAACAAGCAAATAAGATGGGGGAATAAAATAAAAGGAAGGAGGTGGATGAGATGTCTCCATATGCACTAAGCAAGTGGACACTACCTACATAGTTCCATGGACATGATATCCAACAAAAACTTTAGGCTAAATATAGTGCTCCCAAATATGGGATAGAAGAAACATGATAAGAAAGAAAACATGATGAATGTGATATAAGAATATGGGAATGAGCTCAAAAAATGGTAAGAACATGGGATGAAAAGGCCAAAAAGGATGGATAAACTAAATGATAAGTTATTTCTTACAACTTTGTAAAGGTTCCCATAATCCTTAAGGCAAAGAAGTGGTCAATGTTTTTGGTTTTTCTCTAAATCAATTTTCAAATGTTTTTGGAATTTTGTATTATCTTAACTCGATCGAGAATGATGAGACACTAAATGGTCCAGGCTCACAAAATGGTGAGAGCATGGCTAATTTTAATGGATGCTCATAAAATGGTGATAGTGTAATGGTAAAAAGGGATTGAGGTGACCTCAATATGTATTGAGCATGGCCCACATGGTCCCAAAATGGCCTCAAGTCATAGTATTTCCACCTTATAGTGGAAGAATCTGACTAGTGTAGTAGCCAATGCAAAAAAAATAGGAATAATTGGCATAATGGCATAGTATAGAATAGAAATGGAAATTCGGTATATCAAGCCACAATAAAAAAATATTGCCCTTAGTTTTCCCATAGGTGGTTATAACTAGGATACAATGGCTTAGATCAATGATACTAATTTGCCCATAGGTGGTTATAATTAGTAACAAGACTAGTGAGACATTGATTTGCGCATAGGTAGTTATAATCAGGCCCACACAAACAAACATGATTAGAACATAACAATAAATTAAGGATTTAACTATCAAAACTTTTATCATACTACTCCAAAATATGACCTCTATCTGGAATACTTGAAATAATTAATGAAACTGATCTGATTCCTCGTACTAGAAAGCTAAACCAATGGATGAACCAAGGTCAAACGAGCTAGGTAGGGAGGGTCAAAACATGTTGGTCAATAGAAAAAGGTATGGTAGAATGGAATGATGATACAAAAATTGATCAGATGATATATTGATATGGTGAAGGAATGGTAGAATGGTATAGTACAAAGAAGAAATGTTAATAATATGGTACAACTTGAAATGGTCCTCATAAACAATAAACTAAGTTATTCAAGTGTAGTAATGTTTGAGGTTTATAATGTGTTGTCCCCCAAAAATGACTTCTCATTCTTGGGGCAACATATGACTATTTTTGGTCCTAAACAGCCAAAAATAATCTCTTGCCTTCTTGAAATTTGTTCTGAGCTTTTGAATTCCTCATTTTTCAAGCTTTTTCAGTTAAAGGATTAGCAAGTTCAACCGGTTCAAAGGCTTTTAAAGGTGATTTCAATCAAAAGAACCAGTTTCCAATACTTGGTCATTCTTAGGATTGGGTCAGCAGCTTGGTTGAATAAAAAAAGGGTCCATCGGCAAGCATCAAAACAAGGATTGAACCATTGAACCATTGAACCTTGAACCATTTCAGTTCAATGGGTTTAAAGGTTCAACATCATCAACAAGAGCTGAGTGCATTTGCCAAAGATGCAAAGTTCAATCATTTCAAAAATTTATGGCTCCAAGCACTTAATGAGTTTCAAAGGCTTGAACTATTGAACTGTTGAACCTTGAACCATTTTGGTTTATCGGTTCAACAGGTTCAACTTCCAAATGGTTCAACACACTTGGTTTAAGGATGTCAAAGTGACTCAGCTAAATCAAAGGAATGAACCAACTGAACTAATTGAACCTTGAACCAATTCATAGGTTCAACAAGTTCACGGGTTCAAAGGTTCAAAGGCTACCTTAGCTAAGGAAAGAAGCTCGTGTAAAAGAAAGAGTCAGGCAGATGCTGCCAAGTGTCATTGGTGGAGCCCCTTTATACTTTATTTCTAAGAATTGGCAGATAATGCCACATGTCCCTTTTGAAGCTTGCCAGAAGCCTCCAAGTGTCAATATCCATAGTCCATTCCCTTAGCTTCACTATTTTGAGCAAGAGCCGTGGTGGGCCTGGGGCGAGTGACTAAAATGAAGTAGAATGCACCAAGTGTCTGCATCCACATGACTACCAAAAGTATTTAGATCGTGCCATGTGTCTCAGTGTGACTCAGTCAAATGTGATAGGTGTCAGCATTCACTTCTCAAAATTTATTATAAGCTGCAGGGTCCCTTCCGATAAAGCCTCTTTCAAAATTTTGTGGAGGGTGACAAGTGGCAACTGTGGAAGGCTTCGAGTTATTTTCCTAAGAGTAGCAAACTATGCCACATGTCCCTTGTAGAGATTAGCAGAGGCTGAAAAGTGTCATCATTTGAGAGAACCTGAATGAGTGCCAAACATTCTATGATGTCACAAAAACCTTGAGAGCGAGAAGTGCCAAGTTTCACCGGTGGAAGGCTGCAATGAGTTTCAATGAAAGATGCCACATGTCACTTGTTTGAAGTGGCAGAACATGCCACATGTCAAAGAAGGAATGCCCTTAAGTGTAGAGGGATAGAACCAAGGAAAGGAATTTCTTTAAACAAATTATCTGAAGGAATTCCTTCACACATTTTGTTTGAAAGAAATACAAGGACAATAGTCCCCCAAAGAAATCAAAGCCCGAAGGCCACCTAGAAGATCCCAAAGGGTAGATGCCCTTGCGGGGGGACACTCAACACATGAAATAGACCCTATTCAGGATCCTAAAGGGCAAGTTCCCTTCAGGAAGGGTCACGCCTCAAGGTGCAATGAAAGCTACCAAGTGTCACATGCTGAGACACAGTTTCAAATGAAGCTTCAAAGTGTGGATGGTGCCACGTGTCCCAACCCAGTGTAGTGGAAGCTACCACATGTCTATGTCCACACCTCCAATCTCTAACAAGTCTCAAAGCCTATTCTTAAAAGCTTATTTCAAAGCTATAGATGCCACCATGTGTCCTCATTCACATCACAGTGGGGAGTGGCCATAGCAAGCAATAAAGACACAAGAGAGTTGCTAAGCAGAATGACAGGCCCATGAATGTCAAAATTGGGATGATTAGCTAGCTGTTAACCTTTAAAGGAAGAGAGACCCATGAATGTCAAATTCACTGCATTAAAGTGTCTATTGATTCCTGCATGCTTAAAATGTGAACCCAAATGCGTTTAAAGACCCTAAGGCCAAAACCAAGAGAAGGAAGAGACAAAGAGGGAAACTCAGCATAAGTTAATTCTAGTAGGTGAAGTAGTTCATTGGGTAGATATTTGGGGCCTATAAACATTGAAAGCATAGCCTGTTTGTCCCCTTTCAAATAAAGGTTGAATAGATAGTTACATGGCTAGCAGGTGATGAAATGAGTGATTCAAAATTAGGAGTAGACAAAGGCGATGAACCAACATGCCACAGTTAAGGCAGCCACCCTACTCCAGCATGGCCCTTCCTAACAAAATCAAAAATGCATCCAAGACATTGATTGTACAGCATGGGTCACTCTATGGGAGAAAGTGCCAAGTCTCTCCTAGCCTCTATATAATGTAAACTCTTTCATTGATGCAAAAGAGATCTTCCCCTTATAGAATCAAAACTCTACCCAAATTGAAAGGCATTACTGAGACTTTGAGCTCAGATTGTTGTTCATATTTCTTTGATTAAATGAGAATGCAAGTTACTTGCAGACTTTGTGTTGTTTTAGCCTATGCTACTTTAGGAAATTGGTCTTATGTCTATTTCCTAGGAGTATTCTTGTTTATCTGATTTAACAAGTAGAGCTAGTGGAAGTGATAAGGAAGGTGTCCTAAAGCAAGCTACTTTCAGACTTTAAGTTGTCATAGTTGCGTTCAGTGTGTGTTTTTCTTTTCTATTTCTATGTAAAAGACCTTGGGATAACTTTGTGCCCTCATTGTATTTCATATCTCATTCTAGGGTGGTCAAGGTGGAGACTTTGAGCTACATCTTAGATTGCTAGTTTTTTTGTACCCTATCACCAGTCACTTGTTACCAAAAAGAGTCCTGTTGTTTGTAAAAACAAGCACTTCTGAAAGAAGAGAAGTGCCTTCTATTGCTTCACCAGGATTTTTACTATCCAAAAAGGGATCTAGCTCTTGGTTGAATGTTACTTCTGAAAGAAGAGAAGTACCCTCTCCAATCACCCAGGATTTCTCCTCTATTTGTTAACATCATCTCTAAAAAAAGAGAGATGGTTGGCTTATCCCACCCTTGTGTCTTAATTTTTTCTTATTTATATAGTATATAGCCCCCATATATTTAATAAGGAACCTCCCCTTGATGAGAGGAGACATTTGTCCTCTTTAGATGTAGTAAACCTGCAACATTGGATGACCAATCTTCTTATGCTATGGTGAAGAGACATATTTTGCTCACCAGTTAGCTGGTCGACAAAATATTCACCCAACAATTTTTGGCAACTCTACTAGGGACATAGTAATTTTGTGCAATTTAAAACCTCAAGTTTTATATTGAGACATCACCTATGTCTTACCCATTATCATTATAACATTACCCATGCATCCCACTATGGAAAAATGAGCTACTCTAGTGCTTTCCCATTGTTAATTTTTCCCCTAGCTTTGGCAATAGTTTTTAGTGACTCCACTGGGGAAGGATAAGTAGTTTGAAGCCTCAAGCTTTAAATTTAAGTTTAACCAGTCCTTTTCCATTTTTGATTCACAATTTGGCAACTCCATGCTATACTAGAAGCCAAAGATCTCAAAGTGTTTTTGACCCTATCTTTGAGTTGGCACATCAAGGAGATTTTGACTTGCTTTCTCCCCAATCTCAAGTTTAACAATCCAGGAGTGTCCCTCCTACCCATACCAGGATACCAACACTAGGTAGAGCTACTTTTCCTACTATTAGTAAAGCCTTACCTACCCAAGTTCCACCTAGATTTGTTATCCCTGCTTTCAATAATCCAATCATGGTAGTTCAAGGCCCCTAGGGTAACTCTTTTGGCCCACTAACTGTAACTCCACCTTTGCATGAACTCCCACATAGCTCAAGAAATAATTTCCCCAAATTCTTTGGGGATGGAAAATTCCACCCTGATGAACACATTGCGGCCTTCAGAATATCCTGTGGCATAATAAGATTGGATTTTGAAGATGTGGTAGTTAGGCTCTTTGTGGAAATGCTACAAGGTGCTACTATAGATTGGTTCTACCATCTTCAAGCTAGATCAGTCACTTATTGGGACACACTCAAAGCCAAATTCAAAGCCAGATTCAAGCCTACAAATGATGAACATGCCTTTTTGGTCCAACTCACACAAATGAAGAAGGAACCTCATGATCCTATGAGGGATTTCATAGCCAAGTTAGATAAGCTGAGGAACCAAATTCCTGCTATTGCTCAGCCGACCCTGAAAACCTCAAATGCTTCTTCATCAACTCACAACTACCTAAAGTGAGTTTTCTATTAAGAAGAGCTAGCCACATAAACCTAGAAGATGCTTAAGATTTGGCTATCAAATTTGAAGATGACCTTATCTTGGCAGGAAAGATAAGGAGAGATCCACATAGAGGCAAGTCTTATTCTTCCTCTGAATGCTTCCCTTTAGCCACCACTGATCCTATGGTGGAAAAGTTGGCAAATGAAGTGCTAGCCCTCAAAAAGCAAATGGCACAAGGAATGTCACCTGCTCCTTCCTATAGAGATGTACCAAGGAAGACATTCCCTAATTAAACCTATTAAGGACATGTTACTAGGAACCAAGTGTAAACCAATCATCTTCCTCCCCCTCAAAGGAATAATCTTGCCATTAAAGCACCTCCAACTAACTCAGTGGTTGGATATATTGAAGCTGAATCAGATTTCTCATTCCAGCTTGAGTTGAATCCTGAAAATGATGCTAATCTCTTCACTGAGGAAGAAGAAGAATTAGCTGGTGTCTCCCATATTGGTTTCCTAAACTATCAGGATGAACCCAAAAGTGAAGGCAATGTAGTTGAGGGGTCATATGTTGTATTCACCCAGTCCAAGAATCAACCATCTCAACCAGCTAATAAAGAGAAAGTAGAGGAGTGACCTCAACCAATAGTTTCAATTGCTAAGTGGGGATCCACTCTTCCTTTCTAGCCAAAGGACCTGGTGATAGCAAGAAAGGTAAGTACCCCAAATACCCCTATGCCTTCTACTTCAAATTTGTAGTCCAGTCCTCCCCCTTCCAAAAATTGAAAGGATGAATTCACATCCTCTGCTCCTGGCTCATTCTAGGCATTTGACATAATTGACCACATAAAGAAAACCAAGATTCAAATGTCTAAATTTGAATTTCTGTAGTCCCATCCTGAGCAATTAGATAAATTAGTTCAGTGTGTTAAAAACCAAAACACCCCTATTGAACAAGTAGTCCCCACAGTGATGCATGATCCACCCAAGGATACACCCACTAAGAACAATCTTATCATTTCCCCTCCTACCGCTCCTAGTAGGACTGAACCTTTCTACATATCATTGTTAATAAATGGATGGAAACTAAACAATTACATCATTGACTCTGGAGCTTCAGACAATGTCATGCCTACTAAAGTAGCTAAATCCCTTGACCTCACGCTAACCAAGACATTTGGTAGATGCTTCTCCATGCAGAACAAACAAGTGCCACTACTAAGTCAAATTAAGGACACCCAATTTGCATTTGCTGCCTTTCTAGAAAAAAGAATCAAGATGACTATCTTAGTAGTAGATGTCCTAACATCATACGGCATCCTTCTTGGGCAAAATTTTTGTAGGGATGTTGGTGGTGAATTGAGAATGGATTTATCAAAAGTGAGGATTTCAGTCAAAGGTGTTATGAAAAGGCTGCTCCCTGAGAAAGAAGCAAAATACATGGTTACCTAGACCTTGGCACCTGAAGCTCAAATTCTGCTCAAGTGTTTAGGCATGGGTAATTACTTTCTATCCATGAATGAAGTTCATGAGGCATCTGGTGAAGCTCCTATAGGTGACAACCTAGAAATGAATTCAACTAAAACAACAGAAGAAGGGGTAGATTGTAAAGCAAGTGTGGAAGTATCTCCACCCTTGATGAAGAAGAATCCAAAAGAAAATCCGTATCAAATGAGGTATGGATTCCTAAATTTGATGGCAGCGACTCCTCCACTGGTTCAGGAGCTGGGGTTGTGTTAATATCTCCTCAAGGAGATATTTTTCCCTCATCTTATAAATTACAATTTAGCAACATGAATAACATAGCTGAAAATGAGTCTCTATTGCTTGGATTGAGGGCTGCTCAAGACAAAGGCATTAAGCTCCTTCATGCTAAAGGAGATGCTGAACTAGTGGTTTTTTAGGTAAGGAACTTGTATCAAACCAAGAATTAAATATTGCATCATTACCACAATCTAGTCTAGGACCAGCTTGAAGACTTTGATGCTTTTAGCATCTTTCTAGTTCCCAAAAAATTTACTGACCAGGTGGATGCACTAGTTGTTTCAACTACTCTCTTGGTACCCCACCTAGATTTCAAAAGAGACAAATACATGATTGATCTAGTCTTTTGGCCAAGTGTACTTGATAATTCTAGTCATTGGCAGGTATTTAATAATGACAACCAAATCATTGCCTTCCTAGAGCAAAAGGATAGCTCTGAATAACTACATTTTGAAGGTAGTGAACCTCAAAAGTGTGAATTAGCTCCTAAATCAAATGCAAACATAGGTGAGGAGTTCTTGCAACTAAAGGGGAATAAGATTCCCAAAGGCCTAGTTTCCCTTGAGAAGCTATTTGATAAGCATGATAGATTCACCAAATAGCGGCCAATGGATTCAAGCTTATCTCAGGAGTTTGATCAAGTAAATTTGGGAACCAAGGAAGACCCCAAGATGGTGAACATTGGAAAATGTTGTACTTCTAAGGAGAGATTCAAGTTCACCAAGTTACTCAATTAGTACATGGATGTCCTAGCATATTCGTATGATGACTTGAAGTCACTCTAGCCTGATGAAATTTGACATGACATTCCTCTCAAAGCTGATTCAACACCTTACAGGGAAAAGTCTAGGCATTATAATCTAAAAATATCAGGTACTATTCTATTTGAAATACAAAAAATTCTAAATGCAAGGATCATTTTCTCAATCCATCATTCCACATGGATTGCAAACATAGTGCCTATAAGGAAGAAGAATGGTGAAATTCACCTTTGTGTGGATTTTAGAAATTTGAATCAAGCATCCTTAAAGGATAATTATCCTTTGCCAATCATGGATCAAGTGCTACAAATAGTGATGGGCTTAGAGATGTTATCAATGCTAGATGGCTTCTTAAGATATAATCAGGTTGAAGTTGGTGAGATAGCCCAACATAAGACTACTTTCACCACACCATGGGGCACGTTTACGTATAAAAGGATGCCTTTTGGCTTGATAAATGATGGTATCACCTTACAAAGAGAAATGGACCTTGCCTTCAAGGATGAGATGGGTAAGTTCATCATAGTTTATCTTGATGACTTGACTATCTTCTCTAAGCATTGCCCAGATCATGTGAGCCACTTGTAATAAGTGCTAGAATGCTATTGCTAGAATGGCATCTCCTTAAATCCCAAGAAGTTAGTTTTCAGAGTAACAGAGGGGAAACTTCTCAAACACATTATGTCCAAAGGGGGCATAAAAATTGACTCAGACAAGGTTAAGTCTATCCAAGAACTTTCCTTGTCCGTAAGTAAGACTATTGTTCACTCTTTCGTTGGAAAGGTGAATTTCTTATGGAGGTTCATCCCTGAGTTTGCTGAGAAAACTAGGCACATAGTAAACATGATGAAGGGAAAGGCCACCTTCAGCTAGATTGAATAAGGTAAGTTAGCATTTGAGGATATCAAGACTACCATTGCCCATGCTCCAATTCTGGCTTGTCCAGACTATAACAAAGATTTCACCATTTACAGCTATGCTTCAGAACATATACTTTCAGCAATTCTAGTTCAACATCATAATAAAGAAGTTATGGAATCTCCCATTTCCTTCATGAGTTGTCCTCTCAAAGCTCCTGAGCTGAAGTAATCAAACATGGAGAAGCATGCTTATGTGATGGTGAAGGCGGTGAAGCATTTCCACTTCTACATCTTGAATACACACACAACTGCATTGGTTCCTGATACCATGATCAAATCCATACTAACTCAATAGGAGTTTGGGATGAAAAGAGGCAATTGGGTTGCTAAGATCTAGGAGTTTGATCTGGTCATTAAGCCAACAAAGCTGGTGCATGGGAAGGGGCTATGCCAATTGATTGCTAATAACAATATGAGAAGAATCGAGCATGAAGAATCAAAGGTGGAAGACACATTAACAATCCTCTTTGTCTCCACCACAAATGAGTGGTATTCAAGTATTGCTCATTTTATTACTTATGGTGAGTGTCCTACTCACTTATCTTATAAAGAGAGGATAACCATCAAGTTGAAAGTTGCTAATTTTGTCCTCTGGGACAATGGCCTATACAAGAGGAGCCTTGATGGATTTTTCCTTCGCTGTATGGACAAGGAGTAGCAAAGCTGACTTCTGAAGTCCTTCCAAAATTTGGCCTATGGAGGACATTTTTTTTCTCGTGTGACTACTCATAAGATCCTATGAGCCAGGTACTATTGGCCAACTCTCTTTCAAGATGCATATAAATGGGTCAAGGGATGTGAGCTATGTCAGCAGTTTGTTGGAAAGCCCAAGTTAGTTGCCCTGGCCCTCAAACCACTGATCATAGAGGAGCCATTCCAGCAATGGGGAATTGATTTTATAGGAGATATAAACCCATCTTCAAGTGTTGGAAATGATTATGTCCTTACAACAATAGACTACTTCACCAAATGGGTGGAAGTTGCTCCAACCAAACATGCCACTTCTGAAGTAGTATGCAACTTCCTCAAAGAGAACATCATATCTAGGTTTGGAGTTCCAACCAAGATTGTCACTGATAATGTAGCTTGTTTCACTTCCCAAGAGATTACTCAATTCTATTTCCACTATGGAATTACGCTCTCCCACTCTTTTGATTACTTTCCACAAGGGAATGGATAGGTTGAATCGAGCAATAAGAACTTGGTGACTATTATCAAGAAGCTGGTGGATGATAACCAAAGGATGTGGCATAAAGCATTGGTCGATGATTTATGGGTAGATAGAATTACACTAAAGAAGGCAATTTGGTGTGTCTCCCTGCCAACTTCTCTATGGTGTCAATGCTGAGATACCAATCACCTTAGAATTGCCAGCATTGAAATTAGCTAAGGCAATTGAGGATCAAACGTATGGGAGCTCACTTGATAAGAGGATCATGTACCTTGCTAAGCTGAATGAGTAGAGAAATGCAGTGGTGGATCAAATTGCCACCCATCAAGGTCTAGTGAAGAATCTCTTTGACCAAAAAGCAAAGAATCATGATTTCCAAAATGGAGATCAAGTCCTGCTGTGGGACAAGAGAAGAGAACCAAAAGGGATACATGGAAAGTTTGATTCCATATGGAGGGCCCCTTTTACCATTCATCAGCTCAATGGTGAAAAATAGTTTCCTATTGAAATATCAAGATGACACTCTCTCTTTTTTGCCTCATAATGGACAGCATCTGAAGCACTTCAACTCTTGAAGTATCAGATGAGTTTCCCTGTACATATGTATATTTGTGTAGTATTTTGTTTCTATTTTGTTCTTTTCATTTTCATTTTCATTTTTGATGCCTTTCTTTTTGGGTAGCATGACTCCATAGCCCAATGGCACACTTCAAGGCACTGGAGATTATGGTTTCTACTCACCTTAGCTGTGTTTTGAGTTTCCAACTGAAGGTAGTTCCCCAATTGGAGCTAGCTGTTGTCCCCCAAAAATGACTTCTCATTCTTGGGGCAACATATGACTATTTTTGGTCCTGCATAGCCAAAAATAATCTCTTCCCTTCTTGAAATTTGTTCTGAGCTTTCGAATTCCTTATTTTCAAGCTTTTTTAGTTAAGGGATTAGCAGGTTCAACCAGTTTAAAGGCTTCTACAGGTGACTTCAATCAAAAGAACCAGTTTCCAATACTTGGTCATTCTCAAGATTGGGTCAGTACCTTGGTTCAATCAAAAAAGGGTCCATCAACAAGCATCAAAATAAGGATTGAACCATTGAACCTTGAACCATTTCAATTTAATGGGTTTAATGGGTTCAAAGGTTCAACGTCATCAAAAAGAGCTGAGCGCATTTGCCAAAGATGCAAAGTTCAACCGTTTCAAAATTTTATAGCTCCAAGAACTTAATGATTTTCAAAGGCTTGAACCATTGAACTATTGAACCTTGAACCATTTTGGTTGATTGGTTCAATGGGTTCAACTTCCAAATGGTTCAACACACTTGGTTTAAGGATGTCAAAGTGACTCAACCAAATCAAAGGAACGAACTGACTGAACTAATTGAACCTTGAACTACTTCATAGGTTTAACAGGTTCACAAGTTCAAAGGTTCAAAGGCTACCTCAGTTAAGGAAAGAAGTGCATGCAAAAGAAAGAGTCAAGTAGATGCTACCAAGTGTTGTCAGCTGAGCCCCTTTATACTTTGTTTATGAGAATTGGTAGATAATGCCATGTGTCCCTTTTGAATCTTGCCAAAATCCTCCAAGTGTCAATATCCACATTCCCTTCCCTTAGCTTCATTATTATGAGAAATGGCCATGGTGGGCCCAAGGTGAGTGAATAAAATGAAGTAGAACAAACCAAGTGTCTGCATTCGTGTGATTGCCAAAAGTATTCAGACCATGCCATGTGTCTTAGTGTGACTCAATGGAATGTGATAGGTTTTGGTGTTCACTTCTCAAAATTTCTTATAAGCTATAGGGTCCCTTTCGATAAAGCCTCTTTTAGAATTTTTTGTAGGGTGACAAGTTGCAACCATGGAAGGCTTCAAGTTATTTTCCTTAGAGTAGCAAATCATGCCACATGTCCCTTGTAGAGACTAACAGAGGCTGACAAGTGTCATCATTTGAGAGAACATGAATGAGCCCCAAATGTTATACGATGCCATAAAAAGCTTGAGAGCAAGAAGTGCCAAGTGTCACCAGTGGAAGGTTGTAATGAGTTTCAATAGAAGACACCACATGTCACTTGTTTAAGGCAATGGAACATGCCATGTGTCAAAGAAGGAATGCCCTTAAGCACAGAGGCACAAAACCAAGGAAAGGAATTTTTTCAGACAAATTGTCTAAAGGAATTCCTTCAAAAAATTTGTCCAAAGGAAATACAAGGACAATATTCCCCTAAAGAAATCAAAGCTTGAAGGCCACTTGGAGGATCCTAAAGGGAAGATGCCCTTGCAGGGGGACACTTGACACATGAAATAGGCCCTATTCAAGATCCCAAAGGGCAAGTTACCTTCAAGAAGGGTTGGACCTCAAGGTGCAGCGGAAGCTACCAAGTGTCACATGCCAAGACACAGTTTCAAATGGAGCTTCAAAGTGTGGATGCTACCACATGTCCCATCCTAGTGCAGCGAAAGCTACCACATGTCTACGTTTATGCCTCCAACCTCTAACAAGTCTCAAAGCCTATTCCCAAAAGCTTATTTCATAGTTGCAGATGCCGCCATGTGTCCTTACCCATGTGATAGCAGGGAGCAACCATAACAATCAATAAAGACACAAGATATTTGCTAAGTAGAATGACAGGCTCATGAACATCAAAATTGGGATGATTGGCTAGCTGTTAACCTTGAAAGGAAGAGAGACTTGCGAACGTCAAATTCACTACATTGAAGTGTCCATTGATCCCTGCAGAATTAAAATGTGAACTCAAATGCATTCAAAGATCCTAAGGCTAGAACCAAGAGAAGGAAGAGACAAAGAGGGAAACTCAACAAGAGTTAATTCCAATAGGTGAAGCAATTCTCTAAGTAGATATTTGGGGCCTACAAACATTGAAAGCACAACCTATTTGTCCCCTTTTGAATAAAGGTTGAATAGATAGTTTTGTAGCTAGTAGGTGATGAAATGAGTGATTCAAACTTAGGAGTAGACAAAGGAGATGAACTAACATGCCATAGTTAAGGTAACCACCTTGCTCTAACATGGCCCTTCCTAACAGAATCAAAAAATGCATCCAAGGCATTGATTGTGCAGCATGGGTCACTCCATGTGACAAAGTGCCAAGTCTCTCTTGGCCTCTATATAATGTAAACTCTTTCATCGATGCAAAAGAGATATTACCCTTACAGAAGCAAATCACTACCCAATTTGAAAGGCATTACTGAGACTTTGAGCTTAGATTGTTGTTCATATTTCTTTGATTAAATGAGAAAGCAAGTTACTTACAAACTTTGTGTTATTTTAGCCTATGTTACTTTAGGAAATTGGTCTTATGTCTATTTCCTAGGAGCATTCTTGTTTATCTGATTTAGCAAGCAGAGCTAGTGGAAGTGATAAGGAAGGTGTCCTGAAGCAAGCCACTTTCAGACTTTGTGCTGTCATAGTTGCCTTTAGTGTGTGTTTTTCTTTTTTCTTTCTATGTAAAAGACCTTGGGATGACTTTGTGCCCTCATTATATTTTATATCTCATTCTAGGGAAATCAAGGTGGAGACTTTGAGCTACATCTTAGATTACTATTTTTTATGTACCTTGTCAGTAGTCACTTGTTACCAGAAAGAGTCCTATTGTTTGCAAAAATAATCACTTTTGAAAGAAGAGAAGTGCCTTCTATTGCTTCACCAAGATTTCTACTATCTAAGAAGGGATCTGGCTCTTGGTTGAATGCTACTTTTGAAAGAAGAGAAGTACCCTCACCAATCACCTAGGATTTCTCCTCTGTTTGTTAACATCATCTCTGAAAAAGGAGAGATAGATGGCTTATCCCACCCCTATGTCTTACTTTCTACTTATTTATATAGTATATAGCCCCCGTATATTTAAATGGAACCTCCCCTTGATGAGAGGAGAGATTTTTCCCCTTTGGATGTATTAAACCTACAACATTGGATGACCAATCTTCCTATGCTATGGTGAAGAGACCTATTTTGCTCACCAGTTAGCTGGTCGACAAAATATTCACCCAACATAATGTTTATTTTTTCATCAAGTTCATCCCTATATGGTGTGGCAAGTATGTATGCTCCTTCACCATAGTTTGAAACAATGATGAAATGACCTACCCAATTGTGTTTGAGCTTAATTTTATGTTTCTTCTCAGTCGTGTTATTATTTTAGTTTTCTTTAAGGACAAGATCACCAAGCTCAAAGTTTATGTGCTTCATGAACTAATTGTAGTGTCCGTAAAGTCAGTTCTAATATGTTTGAAATTTATTTACTACATCTATGTATTTTTCATCATGTAACTCCATCTTTTGTAGTTGAGCTACTCGATAGTCTTCATCATCAAGGACATACTTCAAATAGATGCATAATGAAGGTAAATCAATCTCAATGGGAAGAATGGATTCTGTACCATAAATTAGTGAGTATGGAGTGGCACATGTGGGAGTGTGGTGATTGGTACGGTATTCCTGGATGGCATGAAATATCTGAAGGTTATCATGGCATGCATCATTGACAATATTTTTGAAGATGTTAACAATGGCTTTGTTTGATGCTTTGGCCTGGAAATTACCTTGAGGGTAATATTCCATATAAAAATGTTATTTGATTTTGTACTCATCATATAATGATTTAACATCCTCATTCTTGAATGATCTATCATTATTAGATATAATTTTGGAAGGGATACCATAGTGGCTGATGAGATGGTTAAAGATGAATTTGTAAATTTGTTTTCCAATCATGTAAGTGAGGGGTATTGCTTCAACCCACTTAGTGAAATATTATATGGTGGTAAGCATATGTTTATGGCCATCAAATAAGGTGGGGTTTATCTTCCAAATGAGATTGAGGCCCCATGTAGCAAATGTCCATGGTATCAATAAGAGTTTAAAAGTCTTAGTCAGGACTTGAATCAGATTGGAATGTTGTTGCTATTTAATGCATCTTTTGACATATGCAGCTACATCTCATCCATCATTGGCCAATAGTACCTAGTATGTAAGATATTTTTAGATAGTATGGCCCTACTAGTGTGGGATCCACATATCCCTTTGTGAAATTCCTGTAATGCTAGTGTATATTTTATTGAATGTCAAAAATGGAATAGAGCTCTATCAAAACTACAGTGGTATAGGATTGGTCCAAGTAAGGTATAACATTGGGCATTATGGATGAAGGATTTGGATTGCTTTTGGGATAAGTATAGTGGCATAATATGGTCATGAAGGTAATTTTAAAGGTTTGAATACCAAGTAGAGATGGGACCAAAAATATCACATATCATTAAAATGGTTTATGGTTCATGAGCTGATACTAGTATATTTTCAAAGAGAAATAGTTTGTCTTTTTCCATATCTATATGTCGAATCAAAGACACAATGGTATATATGGTGTCTATTGTTCTGTTTTTGGCTCTTGGTATATGTTCAAACTAGATGTCATCAATCTATTGCTTTAGAGTGTTGACTATGGCCTTGTAGGGTCTAAAAATGATCTATAACTTAGTTGATGATTAACTATGAATCACTATAAACCTTTAGATGATGTATGTTCTATTATACTTCCTATCGAAGCCCTACTATAAGTGCTTCATTTTATCCATGTTATTGGTGTAAGGAAAGATGATTCTTAATGACTTAGGGATTAGATCCCCCTATAGAGTGATAAATAAAAGGCTTGCCCCCAATCCATGTGTTGTGAATAACCCATCAAAATATGACTTCCAATGCCACTCCTCAAGAGGTGTGTCAATTATGGTCTTGATGTAGTCATTGGGAAATTAGAATATTATAGGATCTATGTCTATAAGGGGTGCTTTAGCAAGCTGATATGTAATAAATTGCCTCTTTATGGATTTTTGGTTCACATATTCTATCTCAAACTCACTAAGAAGAATGATCCATTTGGCCATGCAGCCTTGTAAATTTTTTTATATAGTAGATAATTGATCGGATCTACTTTTTAAATGACCATGGTCTTATTGTTCAACATGTAATGTCATGGTTTCTGATCTATTAAGAATATAGCTAAATAGGATTTTTCAATGGGTGTATAATTATGATCATACATGACCAATATATGGATTAGATAGTACATAGTATGCTCTTTTCCATTATGATTGTGTTGAGCTCAAAGTTCCCCTAGGACTTTGTATTTTGCTAATAGGTATAAAAGGAATGATTTCCCTAGTATAGAAGGCAATAAAACTAGTGGATTTGTTAGATAGTCCTTTAATTGTTGAAAAGTTTTGTGACAATAATCATCCCAAAGAAATGTTACACCTTTTTTAAAAATATGTGTAAAAAGATGACATTTATCAGCCAATTGAGATATGAATCATCTGATAGACTAAATTTTTCCCTAAAAACTATGGATATGATTCAAATTGGTTAGTGGTGCCATCTCTGTGATGGCATGTGTTTTGGTTGGATCGACTTTTATACCCCTATGAGACACAATGAAGCTAAGTAGTTTACTTGATGTAACTCCAAAAACACAGTTATTTGGGTTGAACCTAACTTTGTATTCACATAATCATTCACATATCCTCCTCAATGTTGTTGGATGATCGACTTAGTTCTTTGATTTGCCTAGTATGTCACTGATGTAATATTTGATAATGTCATGCATCATGGCTCTTTGATAGGTGGCCCATGTGTTATTAAGACTAAATGGCATAACTTGATAACAAAATGTTCCCCATACAGTGGTAAGTATTATTTTGTGTTGGCCTTTTGGTGCTACTCAAATATGAGTATAGATTGAGAATCTATCTATCAGTGAAAGCATCTCATAACCCATTATGGATTTGAAAATCATGTCAATGTTTGGTAATGGAAAGTCATCCTTGGGGTAAGATTTTTTAATGTCCCTAAAATTATTGTAGATTTTGATTCTTTTTGGCTTTTTATTGATGAGTACAACATTATAAATCCATTCAGAATAGTCAGTTGGTCTAATACATCTCACTTCCAAGAGTATCTCTAACTCTTTTTTAACTAATACAACAATGCGAGGATGTATTTTGCATAAATTTTACTTTACTAATTTGACATCAAGATGTACCACAAGGTGGTGAACAACCAAGGCAAATTCCAAACTAGGCATATCAAAATAGGCCCATGTAAATATATATAAATCCCTCAATAGGGTTGTAACTACTTCACAGTACTCCTCATTGAGGGTCATGCCTAACTTAATCCATTTTGGGTCATCTAGAGTCCTGATGTTTACCTCTAAAGTATCTTCCACTAGAAGGGTTGAAGCATCTTCAAGAATAGTGGGCAAAGATTTGAACTGTTGGGATATGTCAAAGTCTTTTGTTAGGAATGTTTATTCAATTTCTCCTAGACATGATGAATCATAATCTCCCAAGGATAGGAATTTCCATTAACATATGTTGTTGGAAACTCCTAAATGATGCAATCAAATATCTTTTATTCTTTAAGACTAAATCTAGATCCATAGACAAGTTCATTGGCATTGGTATCCTGAATGATTTGATCAAAAGCCTATTCTTCTTTAAGACTAAACTTAGACCCATAAATAAGTTTGTCATTGGTGATCTCCTAGTCTATATTCGAATAAGGTTAAACACCCCTGTCTAATGGTGTTTCAAATAGGTTTTCACCACTAGACTGACCATTATCTTTACTTTTTTCCTAGTTAAAAACCACCTCAAAGAGGTTTTCACTTTGGGACCTTAATGTTTTATTTAATTACTTTTGGCTAAGGGTGTGCACCCACTCTCCAAAATAGGCTTCAAGATCCAACTTGATTGAGAACCCTTTTTTATGGTCTCCCAATAGAATATTACTCCTAAGGCCTAGAAAATCACAAAAAGCCTCATCATTTTAGAATTCAACTAACACATTGGATTATTGTTAGCACTAGTATATTAGTTGGGGATAATATATGCTAGTGGATTATTATGAACAACTAGTTGAAGGGTACAAATGGCATTATTATCAAATAAATTGGCATGGTCTAGGTCATCGAATGGGCTATGATCAAACTCTACTTCACTGCCAACATTTTCATCACTAGTCATTGGTGATGGAACTCGAATAAGATATGTGGGGTCACCCCAAGGTGTTTTAAATCTAATTTCATAGGTTCCTTTATACTTAGTTATAAAAATTAGCTCAAGTGTTCCCTATTGATTTGGACCAAGGCCTCCTCCTTCATATTCTTTATTTTTCATGATCTAATTAGGAATGGGATACTTGGATTTCTTGTAAAAATTGGCTAATTTATCATTGTAAAAGCATGATTCATCACCTTTGAGAGGATCATGTGCTTGGCCTAAGGCTGATATGAAAGTTGCAAGTGGTGGACTATGCTAATGAATTTTTCCCTTTCTTTGTCATTGAATTAATGGTTTAGATTTTGGCCTTCCAAAGGACTTGGGGTTCTATGGAAGCTTTGTAATGCGAAATGTGTTTTGGATCAAGCATTCTCTTGGGCCATTATCTAAAATAATGTAATGATTGGAAATGTTAGGAGGTGGCATATTGGAAAGGGAATCAAGGGTATCAGAGTCAATGCAGTTGGCCTTTGGTAGATCAGTCAGTATTGATTTCTTCCCCTTATCCTCCTTGGTAACTGGATTCATGCTAAAATGGTAGTTATATCTATCGAACTTAGCCTTTAAATGTTTGCAATGCTTAAATGGACGCAAATCTCTTGGATTAGTCACCTCCATCTTGAATGGGAGAACTTGATACATTGGTGCAATGTTAATGGGATCACATGAATGTTATGTATCTAAGGTATACCCAAAACCATATTATATGATAAGTTGAGATCTAACACATGTCAAAGTATATCATGGGTCAAGGGCCCAATGATAATTAGTAAGATGATGGTACCTTATGATTCTCATTCTTCATTATCATAGGCTTTGATAGTGATTGTTTCTTCTTATATATCTATTATTATGTACCCAAGAAGTTTGATGAGCTTAAGAGACACAATATTCAATCATAATCCCTTGTCTATGAGGATGTATTTTACTTTGTGCTATGTTATGTAAACCTCGATGTACAAAGATTATTATAAAGTGGTTCAAGGGATGACATATCACTTTGATTGAAGGTTAATTGTTGGCCTAGAATGAGGTTTCCAACCAAAGATTGAAATTTTTCAAGGGATATGTCATTTGGAAATTTGGATTGGCCAAAAAACTTTGTCAAGATGTTTTTATAGATAGTAGATGTGTACAACAAATCTAAAATGGATATTTATGCTAGTGTTTTTTACAATTGTTCCACAATGTCAAACATCTTTTCTAGGATAGCAGGAAAAGCTTTATTCTAAAGGAAAATGTTTGGTTGGATGATGGGTGAAGTGGATAATGGTTGTGGGACTAGTATGGTAATTTTTGACCATCAATTTGTGATTACATAATAAGGATTAGGTATAGTACTAGTGTTACTAACAAAGGATGGTGGAGGAGGATGGAATATGATAAGTCTTGGTTGTTGATGCACTTGTGCATGGTCATGGGCTAATGACAAGTCATTAGTATAAAGTTTAAACATGAGATTCCCTACTTGATGGTTCACTTGTATGCAGTCCTAAGTCAAGGAAAGATTACCAATATAGTTTGGTTGATTGGGAATGATTAGCAATGGTCTTGTCTGATTGGTACTTGGTCTTAGATTAATGGAGATGGTGTTAATGTGACCTCCTATAATATGGCCTAAAACTGAGTTGTAGTCATGTTAAAATGGATGGTAGGTCTATTGGTTGTTTTCACCATTTTAACCTTGGTTTTGTCCATTGTTTTGATGTTGTTGGTTTTTTTATTGATTCTATTGGTTTGGTTATTTTGGCCTTAGTTATTGATACTATTATTGTTGGTTTTGTAATAGCCACTATTGTTGGTGTTATTGTTGGTTATGTTGATGAAATGGATTCTAATAAATTCCAAGGTTATAATTAGATGTGGAAGCTCCATGATCCAAAAAGATCTCTCCATTTTCAATCATATTCTTGATCACATGTTTAATTTGCATACATCACTACAAATTATGGTCATTAACTTAATTATATTCATAGAATTCATTTGGCTTATACCAGTCTAGAATGTTAGTGATTTGGAATAGGCCATCTAATCAAGTTAGTTACAACAAGCTTGTGAAATATTGATTCAATGGGCTCTCCAAGGTTGCTAAAGGCATGATGAGTAGGCATATTTATTTTTAAAGGAGGTTTTTTAAAAGGCATAAGTTGTTACATTTGATGTGCTAGTCTAGCTTGTTACACTTGTTACATTTGTTAAAGAGGTTATTGGTTAGGATATATGTACATGTGAGACATAAGATATGCAAATCATGGTTGAACCATTTGAACATATCATTACTATATTAATCCATCACCAAAAACATTCTTATTGAGATTGAATTTCTTGGGTCTATCATAATTATTGGTCTAGGTTTATTGTAATGCTTATGCTTGGACTGGAATTTGATTCTGACTAATGTTCTAGTTCTAGTTCTGATTATTGAATTTGATTTTATGAGGATAGTTTAATGATACCTTTGTTCATGAGGGATTTATTGATCAAAAAACCTTTGTCAATGATCTCTTTAAATGTATGTGCACGCTACAACTCCAGATTGTAAGATATCTCACTATGTAGTTTTTTGGTAAATGTAGTAGCTAGTTGCTTATCTAGTAGACTGTGGGTAAATCAAATTATAAGGGCTTTCCATTTCAACAAATATATTATGAATATTTCTCCAACTTTTTATTTGGCATGTGGTAATTTTACCAATGAAATTGCATGCTCGAGATTGTAAGAGAAGTGTGATACAAACTTATTTGAAAGATCATCAAAATCATATATTGAATACTTAGGAAACTTTAGGAACCTTTCCAATGATTTCCATGCTAGGCTTCATGGAAACAAAAATAATAGGTATATGTCACTATAGGCCACTAGTTGGCATGTAACAAACAATTTTGTCAGATGGGCTTTGGGGTCACCTTTCTCGTTATATTTTTCAAACTTTAGTGGCTCATACCCTAGATGAAATGGTATCTACAAGTACTCCATGTTTAAGGGGTGGAACATACATCATCTAACTTGAAATTTTTGGTTTGTTTCCCTACTTGAATTAGGGTAATTACATCCATCATTTGTTGTAGTTATTGCTCAAGGAAACTAGTGGGAATATTGGCATGTTGAAGTGATGGTTGTGTAGTCAAAATTGGATTAGTTTGATTGAGGTATGATGGAGGTATTTATTATGGAATGTTGGATTAAATATGGAATGGAACAGGAATACGCCTACATGGATTAAGGTGTAATTATTTAAATTTCATGTGTTGTTGTGTGATATTTTGGTTTGGGTTGGGTATGTAGGCCTAATGTTGGGAAGTAGAAACTTTGACTCCTTAAGTTTTCTGACCAGTCATGGTGTTAGTTAAGGGCACACTTTGTTTTTGAGTATTTTTTTGTGTGTTAATAACACTTTGGTTTAAATTAGAAATTATTGGCATATTATCCAGTATGTTTTGCTCACTATTCTTCATAGAAGAATAAGATACTTCCTCGATGGTTGGGGTATTAAACATGTTTTATGTTGAATTTTTTTGCATATCTAGGTCTAAACCTTAATTTTATTGACCTATAAACTCAAGTAAGACTCCCATTGAAGAAAGTGATCGAATAAGAGATGTATTTAACATGACCATATTATTAAAGTTAAACACTAGTTTTTGATAGGGTTGGTATACTGTCTACATTTAAATGAATTGGTCCTCCATGAGCCCTCCTTATGTGACAAACATACATAGATATTGATGCAACATTGGTATAATGGCATTAGGATTACTAGAAGAGGCATGTTCATTATCAAACATGTTATAAGGTCCTATTACTAGACTTGGCAAATTTTCATACCCTACCTCTATGAATCTCATAAGATCATAGGATAATGACATTGTAATGTACTATGGTTGATGTTGAACATTTTATTCAACTGAAGGTATACTAGCCAAATATTGGGTCACTATTCTTGGTCTTGCTTTGTGTATGGAGGAGTGATAACCAAATAATTGGTGAAGTATCTTGACTCTATTCCTCTATTTGATTGTTATATGGTGGATAAGAATCCATATCATAAATAATATCATCTCCATAAGGGTCCTAAACAAAGTCCTCTTATGTGTAAAAATTTACATCTCCTAGATTATACATGGCTCCACTATGTGTATAGTTAGACATGATCAAATCAAATGGAAAATATTCTATAACAAGAGAGGATTAGAGTTCTACCAACTCCAAAAATCTATGTCTTAAAAGACAAAATAATCAAACTAGGTATAACTTTGTCTAGATGTGGAGCTGCATCTCCAAAAGGTCAATGCTAAGACTTGGTAAAAATAGTATAACATCAAGTGTCTAACATTAAATGCTTCACACAAACAAGGTCAAGTAAAATGAACTAAAAACAAGATGCCAAACTCTAAGTCCAAAGATGTTCCAAATAGGTCTAAACTAGGAAAGGGAAAAGTTGTTATGTCTTTTGGCCAAATGCAACATCGAAATCTAGGTCAAAATAAGACGTGCTAGGACTTTTGGTCAAATGTGATGTCAAAATTTAGACTTGAAACAAAGGGATGATTTTTTAATCTAATAAAATTGGAACACCTTGGCATAAATAAGGTACTTGATTCTAGACATAAACATGATCAAATAGGTATAAGGCACTAAACAAAATGAAATTGAAGATAGACTTATTTTGAAAAATGAAGGCACAAACAATGTAGTTTTTAAATTTTAGGTCAAAAATTAACCTAAATTACACAACCCAAAAGAGAAAGATTTGTATATCAGCCTTTGCAAAATGAGGCCTAAACAAAAATCAATCAATATTTGGGTCCAAACTTGAAAAAGATAATAAAAGACTCAATAAAAATTGAGCTTTATTGACAAATTATCTCAAAAAATTTGAATAGCATATTGTGCTAAACAAAGATCCAACATGACACAAATGATTGGTTCAAACAATGACAATTTGGACACAAGATTAGACAAGTCAATTGAAACAATTTAAGCAGCCAAATAGTGTTAGTTTTCTCAAAAGATGTAATAATGTTTTGTTTCAAAGAATTCTAAGGCACAAGAATTGAAAAAATTTGGGTAGCATAACATTACCCATCTCAATCAAGTGATACACATAACATTTTTGACACAAAATTTTTCTAAGTTAAATCAAGGTGTCAAACTGATAGCATTACACCTCCTCAAATAATAGAGTAGTGTAGATAAACAAACTCGTTTATGAAGTGGGTTAACAAAAAAAAATTGATCCAACACACTAAGAAATAAAAGAATAAATGACAAAAATACAACTAAGTATAATCATTGTAGATCCTATCAAAGTGTGGCAAGTGGGGTTGACTAAAACTTACAAGTTACGGCCATTTAAATTGATCCTAATTATGGCTAACACAAGAGAAGCATCATGTCAATTGAGTTCATATTGATCAATTTATCATGTAAGGGTATATTCATTTGCATGATGATACCATCTATGGAATTCTTAGTGGTATCACCTAGTTGACTAGACCTGACTCAAGCCTTCATTACTAAAGGATATGTTTGTCACTCAACCCCTTAGCTCTAGTAATATATGTTCCCATATTTATATACCCCACCATGGAGTGTGGTTGAAACACTACCAAGACATGAAGCCCTAGGTCAATGCTTGCCTAGAGAACTTGTGAGAGGTAATGACATCCCCTTCAAAATCCAAAATGCATGAAAATAAAGACTAAGTAGAAAGACATTAGGGTTGATTTTATATCACCCAATACCATGTGGGTTTTTGGGAGAGCCCAAGTAGCTTTGTTTTTATGACTTGGACTAGGCACTAAATGTAATGAAAGGGCACTTTTGATCCCCGTGAGTTCCCTATAGGGGATGGGGGAGATCATACACACTATTATTTTTGTGAAAACAAACAATCAATAAACAGTTTGCAAATAATTACGAGTGAAATTTGATTTTAGATAGAAAATAAAAATGTGATGATATTCTTTACTTGGCCCCTTGACTTAAGTGAGAAAGATTTAAAGAATTGTATAAAAACAAATTAAATAAAAGCATCTGTGTTTTTTTAATCCCAAAACCCAAATGTTTAAGATTTAGCATAGGTTCATTTTTAAACACCAAAAAAGTAAGTGTTCAAAACTTAAGAATTTGTTTTTAAGCCCCAAAAATGAAGTGTTTCTAATATTTAACCATCCTAGATTAATTTTAAATAAAAACATCCAAATGTGCAAGATCTAACATGATCATTTTAACACCAAAATGAAATGTGACTTGATTTAACTAGATTCCTTTTAAAATCTCAAAACAAAATGTGTATTAGCTAAAACATGAAAATTTGTATTCAAATCATGTCTTGGACATATAATTGCTAGATATTAACCTTTTTATTTGAAACACTTTTGATTGTGAGTAAATGAACTTTGAAAAAAGAGTTCTTGGGTTTTAATTTTTTTGAACATAGTGACCATGCTCAGTCAAAACTAACTGAGGTTGGTTTCAAGGCAACCATCATTAGTTGGTCTTAAAGAGAACTATTGTTGGTCATGAATAATCGATGTTGGTCAATCAAGACCATCATTGACCACCTATGAACCCAAAGGTAAAACTAGAAAAGATAAACATGTTAAGTTAGGCCTTGGTTAGGTAAAATTTTGAAAAACCTACAAAAAAAAGTTTGGTGGAGTTTAAATGTTATTCAAACCAATAAATCATGAAAAAAAATGATAAAAATAATCAAAATGAAAGTTTTAGACCCATTTTCCCCCTATAATCTGACTGATGATGATCACATAAGATCAATCTCAGTTAGGTAGAACCATGGTCATTTTAGGCCAAAGCGACACCCACTAGGCCTGATTGGTACTGGTATCTATGTAGATTTGAGCTATAAAAATAATTCAAAATATGGAAAAATCAAAGACAAATTTACAATTTTAATGATATTCAATCATTCTTTTGATGGTTTATGAATTGCATATTCATCTCCTTACTACGTGGGGTGCTTATGGTCCCACCAGGCATTTTATTTTTTATCAAGGAATTCAATAAGGGTGGTTAGATCATATGTTAGATTCATAATGAAAATAAATAAAAATGAGAAAAAAAACCACTACCATGCATAATACTATCTTGCCTAGATCAGAGGGGGGAGCATGGTGAAGAAAACTAATTGACAAAGCACAACTAAAAATGGAAAGAACTTACAAATTTCCTTACCAATTCCTTGAATGCCCTAAGAGATTTCTTTGTTTGGCTTGCTCAGCTTGTGCTCAAGAGATATTTAGCAAATGGATTTGTGTGGATCCTTATCCCCTTGGAACTATGGTTTGGCTCATGCTTGATTGATATATCTTCATGGCTTGGCTTGTGACTTTGGCATTATAACACTATGGCTATACAAACTTGCTTAAAATCTTGCATTATAACACTACTATGTTCAAGCTCTCATAAATGAGAGGCAAATTCTTGTATTTATAGGATTAGAAAAGGGGCTAGGAATGGGTTCAAACCTCATCATAGTTCATTAATTATCCCCATTACAGTTAAAAGGTGTCCAAACCTCATGATTAGAAATGAATAAGCATGCTAAGATATGTTGGATTTTGGACAGCTCATAAAAGGTAAATATGAATTCCTTTTATATTCTTTGATTTTTGAATTTCATTTTTGATAACTCATTTAATTTCTCATGGATAATTAAATTTAGGAATTTGATTTGATTTTTGTATTTGATTAATTATTTTTAGGCTTTTTGACACATTTGAAGATTTTTGAATTGATTGTATATGTGCATTTGATCCCATTTAATTGTTTTATAATCCAAATTTCATGTTATAAATCCAAATTTGAGATGTTTAGAAATTATTAGGCTATATGTGCAAAGGTTGGTAAGAACTGATCCAAATTTTTGTATGAATCCATTGGTGGCTAATTTTAGATGTCTACAATTTGATCCTATTTGGGAAGGCATTGCAAGTTATAAGCATCATAACGTCTTCTCAAAGAATAAAAAGGTTTTGTGTTCTTAAAAATTCAATGACAATAGATGAACTATAGTTGCATATTCATCTCCTTACTATGTGGGGTACTCATGGTCCCACTAGGTATGTCATTTGTGATCAAGGAATCCAAGAAGGGTGGTTAGATAATATGTTATCTTCATATTTTAAATCAATCAAAATGAAAATAAACAAACTAACATGCATAACACTATATTACCTAGATCAAAGGGGGGAGTATGGTGAAGAAAACCAATTGACAAAGAAAAACTAAAAATGGAAAGAACTTACAAATTTCCTTACCAATTCCTTGAATGAACCAAGAGATTTCTTTTTTTGGCTTGCTTAGATTGTGCTCAAGAGATTTTTGGCAAATGGATTGGTGTGGATCCTTCTCCCCTTGGCACCATGGTTTGGCTCATGCTTACTTGATGTAGATTCATGGCTTGGCTTGTGATTTTGTCATTATAACACTACGGTTATGCAAACTTGCTCAAAAACCTAAATTATAACATTACTATGTTCAATTTCTCATAAATGAGAGGCAAATGCTTATATTTATAGGTTTGAAAAAGGGGCTTGGAATGGGTTCATACCTCACCTTTGTTCATTAATTAATCCCAATAGAGTTAAAACGTGTCCAAACCTCATGATTAGAAATGAATAAGCATGCTAAGCTGTTTTGGATTTTGGACAACTCACAAAAGGTAATAATGAATTCCTTTGATAGTTTTTTATTTTTGAATTTCCTTTTTTATAACTCATTTAATTACTCATGGATAATTCAATTTAGGAATTTTATTTGATTTTTGCATTTGATTAATTCTTTTCAGGATTTTTGACACATTTGAAGATTTTTGAATTAATTGTATATGTGAATTTGATCCCATTTAATTGATTTATAAGCCAAATTTCATGTTTTGAAGCCAAATTTGAGACATTTAGAAATTTTTGGGCTAGATGTGCAAAGGTTGGTGAGAATTGATCCAAAGTCTAGTATGAACCCATTGGTGGCCAATTTTAGATGTCTACAACTATTGTACTTACTTTCCACATATTTCACCCTTGTGCACACAAAATCCAACACATTAGTAGAGAACTACATCAGTCTAAGGCCCTCTTTAAAGTTGTGGATATGTAGGTAGCACCCATTGGCATAGGGATATGATGTAATATTGAAGAGTTGAATGATGAAACAGTACCCAAGATAATCAGTTTAATCTCAAAATATTATATTTCATACTCCATTTGAGAGAGTACATATCACTTATATAGGAAACACATGGGTTATATATGGGGATCCCAAGATCCTTATAAACTCTCACTGATCAACCTCTAAGTTATATATGTAATACATTGTTATGATAAAAATATATACATGTAATTACTAACTATTAATAATGTGAACACTATAAATCTCTAACATTCACCCCCTTATGAACATTATTAATTCATAGAATACACCCCCTTAATGTGAACATGGGGAAAACATCAATCAATACTACAACTACCACCTCTACATGCTCATGATATGGATGGTTTTATTTTTAGGAAAACCAACAACTTATAGAATGGTTTTTCATGTTGATTATAGACATCAAGAATCCACACACCATGATTTCAAATGTCAAATTTCCCTTAGATCACCTTAGGACCCCCTTGGGACCATGACCCCTAACCAAACCTATCCCAAGTGAGTTTGACCAAATTGGATTATCTAACCTTTTACCCACTTTAACCCTGCATCCTTGACCGTCGATGGTCAAGATGACCACCAAAAGCCACCTTGACCATCGATAGTAAGGTTGCACCTCCTTAACCATAAACATGCAAGCCACTTACCTTGATTTTTTTAAAATAGCTTATCTCAATCCATCATTTCATGAGTGAGTTATAATTATAAGGCCTATTTAGAATCTTGTTCAAATATCTTGACGTATCTATAAGAAGAGAGGAGAAAAAAGGTGAAATCCATCTACAATTGTTATCAAGAGATTGCGAATCCAGAGTTCCTTTATTCTACAGGTCAATCATCATCAGTAATCCATCCATCACATTAGAGAGATAACTTACCATTTCAACTTTGTCTAAGTGCCAAGTGTTATTACTCTTTCAAAATCAAATTAGATTATCCCAGTGAGTCAACCACCTCAATCAACCATTTGATTAGCTTTCTACAAGTATTTGTTTTCTAGTATTCAATCACTTTATTTTCATTTCATACTCAACCCAACACCAGCCTATCTCCTAGAATCCAACCTTGTGATCCCATTAATTAGCTATTTATCAACCCATATCTACACATAATAACCATCAATGTTTGTCTCTATTTTTTATGGTTTGTCTAACCATTAACGGTCAACTTGACCATTGATAGTCACCTTAACTATCAATGATCACATCAACCATCGATAATCACTGTAGTAGGAAATTATAGCAAGATATTTCCACCTACCTACCCTCATTCAAATCTAATTTTTTATGTCCCTAAATATTCATAGACCCTTCTTGATTTTCTAAAATAAACCCAAGCCATTTACCACTAATATTGATTTGATTATTGTTGTAATAGTCATCTCTAATCTATTCTCTTTAGCAAGCATTTTTGTGTTCAATTTTAGTACCTTTTGATTATTGATTCAAGTATTTTATACTATATTTTATAAACTTAATTGTTTAAAATGTGTGGATTGATAACCCCCAAGGAAGCTCTTGCTTATAGAATCTAGCTAGCTCTAAGTAAACCACTCAGATATCTATCTAACTAACCATTTGCTTTAGTGTTATCTTATTTATAGGTCATCCTTTCAAGACAAAAAGGAGTTATTCACAATATTAAAATTCAATGAATGAAAAATTAAATAGGTTCATCAACCATTCCTATATTTAGTTTCTTCTTCTTTCTTTCTAAAATATAAGCTAAAATTCACTAAAACATTTTGGCATGTCTGGTGGGACCTTGAATCTTTACTTTGGGTTTCGTTTATTTGCATATGTATGTTTTTCTCTCTATTTGTTCTCATTAACAAAACTAAAGTCTCTTTTGGGTTTAAAATTAATTTCATAAATTGATTTCTTTCAAGTTTACCTCACATAGATTAACTTAAAATCAAAGTAATCCTATCATAGCATCACTCTTGTTACACACACTAAACTGAACCACTTTCATTAATTAAAAATCAAACAAACTTGAGACAAGGCTTGATTAAGATTTCATCACTTAGAAGTAACCTTGCCCTTTCTTGGTGATCCTTCTTAGAGGTTATTACCAATGGGAGAACAACCTCAGCTCTCTGGTTGAGTTTAAACTCTAGAAATTAGTATATATTGGCTAATCACCTAACACCTTTATTGCTACAATATGTGAAGTGAGGGGGTAGGCCATAATACCAATCCATGTATTGATTCCCAATATAGATATTTTTTATCACCTAAACAACCCAAAACCAACCATATATTTCTTCTATAGTACCTAATCTACAAGCCAACTTCTATCACACATTCTCATAACCTAAGGCATAAGCTAAAAGTAAGATTAAAATTAACCATAAGATTTTAACATACTCTAGTGTGTGTCAGATTTCCTTAATCATTTATTTACTTTCTCTCTATTTGAATAGTAAGATTCTTTGTGTTTTCCTCTCATCCTATTTGCATGGTTCTTACTTGCCAATAATGAAGAGACTAAGTAAATCAAGACCCATCTATAGATTATCTATTCTCCCCTACCTCTTCATCCATGGAGTGTATCTCAAATACTAAAAGTTATATTCATCATTCTAATGCTTTTAGTGTGCCTCAGGTAGTTTCCCAAGGTGACCCAAACTTTTCTACCTTTTTGGATAATAACTCATAGCCTTGTAGCATTATCTTAACACAATAGCTCATTGTACACCCATTTTAGCACCACCTACCGATCCACCCTATGTTATGCCATTAGGATTTTTAGGAAACTCTTATGTTTCCACTATCACCACCCAACCATTAGCTACTCAAGCATATACCTTAATAGGCAACCCATCTGACACAACCATGTAGAACTAACCAGCTCAACCTTTTAATACCCAAACACCTCCTAGTCTGACTAACAATTCTTCAAACATAACTACCACCCAAATTTTAACTACCCATACTCTAATTACTATTAGATTACCCACTACCATTATCACTATCATTCCTCTAGTTACCTCCACTCTACTTCAAAACTTAGTGGTACCCATCCCTTCTACCTTGCCTCTTGTCACTACCAAGGTGACCACTCATCCCTTACCTAAAACTCAACCACCTGCACCCACTCAATAATACATACCCTCTACCTAAGTACCTATGACCACTTACCCATACATTTTAAATTATCAACCTCTATCAAATTACCAATATGTCACACAACCCCAACCATAGTATGCACCTTATAACCCTTCAGGTGCATAACCCCAAATAAACCTAATGAAGATGCTCATGGAAAAGATGACAACTCTAGAGTCATCCATTTTTGGAACTAACAAGTTTTCATCATATGATCAGATCTATAATGAACCCATCCACCCATCTATACCTATCAAGCCATATCCTCAATGGGAAATTCCTAAGTTCTCTAAGCTTTAGAGTAAGGAGGGTCCCCAGTAGCACTTTAGGGAATTTAAACACTCATGTTACTTGATTGCCTATGATAATTACCTTCTTCTCCATACTTTACCTATGTCTTTGTCAAGATCAGTATTGGATTAGTATAGTGCCTTGCTCAAGCATTCCATTTTCTCCTTTACCCAACTATTTCAAACTTTCTTGGACCACTTTTTGATAAATATCTCTAAGAAGGTTTCCATAATTGACCTTTACTCTATCTATAAATTTTGTGATGAATATATTGCCAATTTTATAGCTTATAGGTAGAGCCTAATCAACCAACTCTCTTTTTCCTTACCCCAACCCAAATTGATCAAAATTTTTGCTCAAGCATGTGCCAAGAATATCTTCTCTACACTGCATGTCTAGAGCTTTCAAACCTTTGATGAATCTTTTACCATGGTGTGAAAATTATAGAACTGAGCTATTGATGAAGGAAAGCTAAAATTGAAAAATAAGAACTCTACCTAAAAAACCAATGAAACTTCCTCCTCCAAACTAAAAAACCAAACCAATGTTAGGACTAAAAGTAAGGTCACTACAAATGTGATTGTATTTAAATCTACTTCTCCATCATTCACCAACCAACCAAATTCCTCTAGTTCCTCAAATCACAACATGAGAATCCAAAACTGGAACACCTCGAAGCAATTTACTCCACTTGGAGAATCTTATGCTTCAATGTTGGAGAAGCTATTAAAAGCTAATATCATACAAATTATTCCTATCAAACCACCTCAAAATTTTGATTCTTCTCATCCCACACCTATTTGGTATAATGATAATGATTTATGCACCTTATACTGAGTAATAGGGCATGACATTAGTAAGTGCAACACCTTCAATAGAATTGTCTAATCTCTCATTGATAAGGGTGAGCTTGTGTTGGATAACCCTAACACACCTTAAAACCAGGCCCTTGACATCTTTAGGTAGCTTTTCTCCAATCATGTACCTACCAAAAATGAGAGGAACATGGCTGAATATTCTTATGATACCCATATTGTTAACATGTTTCTTGGCACACTCATTACTGAAGAACCCACTAATGAACTTGTCTATTCCTCATCTTATCTACTTATTGAGGTAGTGGAGTTACCTTCTCTTTTGAAAACCCAAATTTAAGAATCCCCCCTTTCTCCTCCTCTACTTATTGAGGTATTGGAGCCATCAACCCATTCGTTGATTGGCATACCATAATAATCACCCCTCTTACTTGTTCCATCAACCACCAATTAACTTACTAACCCTTCAGAGATCATCCTCAAAGAGGAAACCCCCATGTCTACACCTCCCACAAAGGAGTCACCCACTCAAACCTTGTATCTTTTGATTGAGTAAAAGGATGAGGTTACCACCCCTTTATCCCAACCTATGGGCTTATCTTTCAAGTATATTATTTAGGGACTAAAACCAACCTACAAACCTTTTTCTAGGTTAGTGTAGATATTGGAGTTTGTCTCCAACCCTAACATGGATCGAGCCACCTTCTAATAGTAATTAGGGATACCTTATATCACTAAGTAAGAACTTAAAACCACACCTTTATAAAATTAACCCACCACTTCCATTACCCAAACCCCTATCTTACTAACCAAACTAATATCAACTTATATCAACCTAATAATTTTTAAGCCATCCAAAGCACCTTAACCCCAAGTAGCCAAATCACCTTCTCTAACCAAATTAGCCAAGCCAACCAATAACCTTATTACCCTCCCTAAATAAATTCTTAATCACCCATCTGTGAAGGTGGAGCATACCTCACTAAAACCAACAACCAAATGCCAACCCAAATCAACCAAGGGAGTAGGAATATCAAAAGGCTAGAGAGACAAACTCCTACCTCCCTCCACCTTGCCCTATATTTTTAGGCCTCATCCCTCCACTCTAATTAGAAAGTTGATTATCCCAACCAATACCCAATCACCATTATTATTTACACCATCATAGTTGATTTTTGACATGCCTATTTTCACTGAAACATCAATAACAAATCGATATATCCTAAAACCTCCTACCTCCACTTTCTCAACCACCACCTTGATAAAATAAAAATCACCAACCAAATGCACTACCTTACCTAAGCGTTCCATCACAAAACCCACTACCAAAAGGACCTCTACCTTACCAACTAAGACCAAAACCCCTAAAACCTCTCCACCTTTAGTCGAATCATACTCCACAATTTTCTAATAGTTACTTAAAGCTTCTTGCTTAACCTTACCCCATATTAGGTCATTTGACCCTCTCAATTCAAAACCCATCTATTATAATGACGACCATGGTGCTCCTATCATAGGATACTAGGGTATGACACAAAGAAATGCAAAGCTCTCTGAACCATTATACACCAGATCTATGATGAGGATGATCTATTAACAAATGAACCTCCCATGAGACCTATACCAATCCAACCTACCATAACACCCTCTACCCAATGCCTACCTACTCCACTCTTGCCTCAAAGTGACAAAGAGCTTGACCAATCTCCTACCTCAATTCCTCCCTCTATCCATACCATTCATGTGGTCACAAGATCATAGTAAAAGGATAAAGAGTAGTTCAAAGTGTCCATCCTATGGACATACCCAACTTTTACCTCTTAAGAAAACCCTACCCAGACACCTTCACCTTCATCCAAACCCAAGGTATTTATCTTAGGTGTTTCCCAATCTAACCCTTCAAGTCCATTAAGAGAGTGGTGCTCAAATAGCTTCACCAAACCCTGGTGAAGATGAGCTTATATGATTTGATTACCATTTCACCTCATCATTGCCAAATAATGATAAAGGCATTGCAATTGGTAGAGGTCCAACCTAGAGACCCTCAACCTCTGGTAGCCTTTATTGATTCTCTCCAAATTTCCAACCTTTCCACCTTTAGGGATTCAAAAATACCTTTTATCCATCTAGATGAGCTAGATCACCCTCTCTTTATTATTATTTACATCAACCAAACCCATGTCAAGGAGGTCATGATTAGTGGAGTAGATAATATTAATATCATTTCTTCCCATGCTTATAACCAATTGAACCTTCTAGATAATGTCATGTTCTAAACCTTAGTTTTACTCTATTCTTTTAATGACACAATGACTACTACCCTAGGAATGGTAGTGGAAGGTGAATTCTAATACAATGTTTTGATAAGATGACCTTGGATCTGATTTATGGATTGCATTCCCTCTACCCTACATCATTACATTAAATTTTAGCATGAAGTATAGGTCATCACCATCCAAACTAACCCAAGTCCCTTCTCGACATGCAACATGACCTACCGACCCAAGGATGTCCTCTTGCATCTATCTAGCATACCCTCTTTAACCAAAGACAAAAACTCCAGCACAAAAGAGGAAGTCATTCCTCATACCAATTAGGCATCAACTAGCTCATCCATCCTCTTTGACTAAATCCCCACCTCAAACCCTTTGGAATCAACATTCCATTACCTTTCATTGGGATAATATTTCCTTTTATCCCTTAACACCTTCCTTACTCCTCACAAGTATGGGAAACTTACTAACCAGTTGAGTTATGACCCTAATGTCAATAATTTTCTTCCCTTTAGACATCCTCACTATTAAACCCATTTCATTCATGGGGTGCTTGGCAAGCCCCTTGGCACTTCCATGACCTCCTCCTTGCCTTGACTATTCACATCTAGCTTCTCCTATCTAGACAAGTTGAGCTTTGCCAAGACTTACCTTCACAAGTGTTCTTAGAAAGTATTTGGTATAAGATGATATGAGAATGGCCCACATGAGTTAATTTCCATTGAAACCCAAAATCCTCATAAGAAACATAACCTTGATTTCATTCTACCCACCAATAAATAAACCAAACCACTTACCACCACCATTATCAAAGAAGACATCCCTTCCTCACCATCCTCTCCTCTACCTATGTGTGAGGATTATAACATCATCCCAATTAAAATTTTTTCATCAACATGATCAACCTTAGACCCTTGACTCATCAAAAGGAAGGGCCAACTATAATTATCCCTTTGACCCATCTTGAGGTGATAAGAGATGACTCCCCTACTATTAACACTATTTAGTACTTGGATGATAATTCCATTCTCACCTACCTTGGTACCCTAGATTATTCCATCCACAAATGCCTTCCTCCTGAGACTTTGACCATGTTAAATGAATTCACCTTGGATATCAACTTGGGTAGTTTAGAGAGCCCTCACATTATCAAAATTGGTTAATCATGGAATATTAAGGAACTTTGGGATTTTCCCTCTTTCCTCCAAGATCATAGTATAGCATTCTCTTGGTTTTATAGTAACATGCCTAGAATTAACACCATCATTTCACCCATAACATAGTCACCCATTATGACACCAAACCTATCAAACAAAAACTTTGACACATGTATCATCATATAGCCCTTTTAATCAAAGAAGAGATTCAACATCTTCTATCTGTGAACTTCATTCAACCCATTGATTATCCCTAATGGGTCTCTAATGTTGTATCTATCACCAAAGCCATAGGGGGACTATGCATTTATGTCGACTTTCATGACCTCAACCTCGCTTTCTCCAAAGATGACTTACCTCTACTAAGAATTAACTAGTTAGTTGATCTTATAGTTGACCAAAAGATACTTTCTCTCATAGATAGATTCTTATGTTATAATTAGATCCTAATTACCCCTAAAGATCAACACAAAACCACATTTACCACCCCATGGGGAACATTTTTCTATCGATTCATGCCTTTTGGATCAAATAACGTTGGTATAACCTACCAATATGCCATGACTTATATCTTCCATGACCTCATCCACAAGATTGTAGAGGACTATGTGGATGACCTTCTCAAAAAATCCAAACTTTGAAAGGATCATTTAGTCATTCTCAATATCATATTTGAGCAGCTTATTCATTATTATCTCTACCTAAACCCTAAGAAGTGCATTTTTTGGGTCTTATCAGGAAATTTCCTTAGTTTTATTATCTCCCTTCATGGAATCAAAGTTGATCTCACCAAAATCAAAGCCATTCTTAACATGCTCCCTCTAGTTAACCTCAAGCAACTTCATAATTTGTAGGGGAAGCTTCAATCCATTCATCACTTTATCTTCCAGCTTTCAAACCAATACCAACCCTTTCACCACCTTATAAAGAAGGATGTATCTTTTAGGTGAAATAAAGACTATCAAAAGGCCTTTGATTCACTCAAGGAGTACCTTTTGTCTCCACCTATCCTCACCCTTCAAAAGGATGACCAACCTTTCTACGTTTACATCTCTACCACTAACCATTCCCTAGGGGCAATGCTTGTTCATCAAGATAAATAGCATAAAGAGAAAGTCATCTACTACATCAACCACACACTTGTAGAGTATGAGACTTAGTATACCCATACTGAGAATATTTTCTTAGTTTAGTCTTTATGGCCACCAAACTTTACCATTACCTACTTAACCACAAAACATATGTCATAACCAATATTAACCCACTCAAGTACATGCACTCCAAGCCATACCAAAACCAATGTATGGATAATAAATTCATGCTTTTAGCATAATTTGACCTTGAGTTCCTCCAAAAAAAAGTCAATTAAGGGGAAAGTCATTTTTGACCAATTAGCTAAGGCACCATTAATAGACAACCAACCTCCTCCTCTTGAGTTCCCTGATGAGACCATTGTAACCATCTCTTAGGTAGACTTCACCTATCAAGTCACCATCTTCTTTGATAGATAAAAATGTTAACATGGTGGGAGAGTTGGTATCATCCTTATCCCCTTTAATATTCATTTTTCCTTCAAGATTGATTTTGAATGTACCAACAATATGGTTGAATATGAAGCCCTAGTCATAGGCCTTCAAATTGCCTTAACCCTAGGAGTCAAAATGATCAACATCTTTGGTAACTCCCAAATTTTGTTCAATCAAATCAATAGATCTTACCAGTGTAATAATGATGTTTTACAATAGTACAAACAACTAATTGGAAAAATCTTAGCATCATTTGAACATTACCACATCTAGTCAACCCTATAATATAGTAATAAGTTCACCAATGCCATGGCTTCCCTCACCTCTCAAATCCCATTTGCAACCTCTAACTCCAAACTATCTATCATTATCCATAGACTTACCCAACCTTCCTATGTCAAATCAGATTATCCTATAATTTTTTATTTGGAGCAGACCCAACCTGACCATTAGTATCAGTAGACCTTCGACTACCTTAACCTTACCATCATTCATCTAGGCCTTTCTAGGAATTCTCAAAGAGAATTTATCCAAATTACCTCATGCTATACCATTATGGGAGGAATTATTTATAAACACAACTTTGATGGCCTCATATTTTGTTACCTACATGGTCACAAAACATCTCATGATATCAAGGAAAATCATGATGGTATCTATGGGGGAAACTTTAGTGGCCTTGCTATATCCAAACACATCCTTTGCCTAGGCTATTACTGACCTACCCTTAACCAAGAATATTATGATTATGTGAAAAAGTGTGTTAAGTGTCAATATAATACCAATTTGTACCATGCACCTAGCCATAGTCTTCATGTTTCCACCAATTTTTGGTCCTCTCAACAATGGGGTCTAGACCTTATTAGTGAAATTATCCCACACTCTTCATAGAGACACCATTCTATCATCATTATGATCAAATATTTGACCAAGTGGGTAGAATTTATTCCTCTAGTCTTGACTAAGGTGAAGAAGATTGTCAATTTTATCAACCATCATATCATCTATCTTTTCAATGTTCCTCACAAGATTATCACTAATAATGGTAAATATTTTAAGAAGAATCAAGTCCAGGGTCTTTGTGATACATTTAGAATTAAGTTAAGCTTCTCCTTTCCCTATCACCCTTGAGCAAACGGATGGGTGGAGGCCTTTAATAAAACTCTTAACAACATGCTAACTAAGATGGTCAATGCATTTGGTCAGGATTGGCATTTGCACATCCCATTTGCTTTATGGGAATATTACACTAGAAATAGAACCCCTATGGATGCTACACCCTTTTCTCTTATGTTTGGAGTGGAGGTCATTTTACCTCTTGAAGTCTAAATACCTTCTCTTTGCATATCTTTTTAAGATATTATTACTAAGGATGATTATTGTCAGCTTCACTTAGCCCAACTTGAGCTACATGAGGAGTGTCACTTAGTTGCCCTTACCCATCTTCATGTCTACCAAGATCATGTCAATAATTCCTATAACAAGCACCTTAGAGTGTGAGAATTCAACATTAATGACCTCATCCTAAATTAAAATCAACATATAACCAATATGAAGAAAAGTAAGTAGGGAAAGTTTTATATAAATTGGCTTGGACCCTACATCATAACCCACAAGTATGGATCATGAGCTTATCAATTGTCTTCTCTCAAAGGCCACCCAAAAATTGAGCCCCTCAAAGCTTTGCATTTGCATCTATTCTTTTGTTAAGAAGGATTAATTCCAAATTTTTTTACCTTAAGCTCATCCCTTGATTTCAACCAAATTCATCTCCCTAGTTTAGGGGCAACTAATTAAAACTAAATCATGTGATTATCCATCACAGTCATAGCCTAATATTGAATAATGGGTACCACAGCTCTACCTATGGCATGATTCTCATGGTAATTTTTGCCCCTTTATTGGGATATATTCCCATGATCATTATCACTTAAACTTATTTACACCTAATCAACCTCTTGTGTTTCTAGTTTCACCTTCATAAAGGTGAACCCTTAAGCCTATATAATGAAGTCTATGTCAAGCAAAAATAAAAAAAATAAAAAATTGAAACTAATAACAATCATGGGTCAATCCTAGAATTTTTAGATTGATCCCTTGAAGGATAGTTGCATAATCATAATAAAATTACACAAATATAAGGTAGTCTACTCCCTCTAAGGATAGCTATCATAGATCCTTAAAAAAAGAAAATAAACTTAGACCACTCCCATAATGATGGTTGAGTAAATAATTTGTCAAAGCATAACAATTTCTTCAAAGCTTCTCGCATCAATCAGCTTCCCATATATAGCAATAAAGCAAAAGACCCATTATCACAATCACAATAAAAATAAACAAATTTTAAAAGTCGTAATTATATCTCACATAAAAAAATAAGGTGGACACCATAATCAATTTTCACAAGCAGACTTCCTACATCAATTAGTCTACACTTTTTATGATAAAAACTTGTTTATACTAACTCTTTGGACACATATAAAATAGGCATTCTAATCTTATAATAAGGTTCCATTTCCATCCATCTCCCCTTTATGTACTGTATGCAAGGGATTTTGAGCTTACTTAAAATTATGTGGTCAAGACACCTTTTTACCAACTAATGAATGCTAATGCAAGGCATTCAAAGGGCTTATGTTCATTAAGCTAATCCAACTTTGGTTTTACTATAGTCCTTGTCAAATAATAAGCATCATGCCCTCTCCTTATCCTATCATGACTAGTCATTATAGTGTTTATCTCTTGATTATATTATATGTTCTCCCATCTAGAGTTGTTAGTTAGCTTACCTCATGTGCTTTACCTTAAGCAAAATGATAGAAAACATAATCATAATAGGCATATCTATGTGTGTCCTAAGCAACATCATAATCATAACCCTAACAAGCATCATAAATCCATAACATCCATTATCAATAAAATAATCAACCATTTTTCACCACATGTCTAAATCTAAATAATGTCATATATATTCTTTAAATCTCAGCATGTCTTAACCATAACCATAAATCAAAACCATCTCATTTATAGATAACTAAGTCTACATCAGTGTCTAACATCCATAACATAAGCATAATCCATAAGCAATATAACATCACATCATAAGCATTAACATCAAATCAAACCATAGACCATGAGCATAATCAATAAGAAAAGAGCATGCATGTACATGTACATGTGCATGTGTGCACACACACACGCACGCACACGCACACACACACACACACACACACACACACACACACACACACACACACACACACACACACACACACACACACACACACACACACACACACACACACACACACACACACACACACACACACACACACACACACACACACACACACACACACACACACACACACACACACACACACACACACAGACCCATGCATGCATGTGTGTGTGTGTGTGTGTGTGTGTGTGTGTGTGTGTGTGTGTGTGTGTGTGTGTGTGTGTGTGTGTGTGTGTGTGTGTGTGTGTGTGTGTGTGTGTGTGTGTGATGATCCAAATAACATAATAATGTATACAATAAAATAGACATGTCTCTCTCAAAATATATATATCATTGCATCATCTTGCAGGCTAGAATCAAAATGATATATATAAATATATAGCATGTCATAACTATGCCCCTTAGGTACCATTGTCTCCTAGTGTAACACTAAGTCCTAGTACCTATCCACCTATCATGCCTATTTGTCCACCTACCAATGTTTCCCACTACCCTAGTGTCACCATATTGGCACCACCTGACAAGCTCACTCTATACCTTCCCTAACAGGGCTCCTTAAAATATTGAATCAAAACTATAGCCTCATAATACCATATCTCCTCCACTATAGGAAATTATTATTTCATAGGGATGGTGCTTAGTGGTCCTTCCTATACTACCACCCCTCCTCCTCCTCTCTACCTCAGAGAATCCCACTCTTTTGTAACCAAGGCTAGTGTATTCCTCACCTAGTTCCTATCACCTATGAGAGTATAAACTTGACCCTATAAGGTAGCAATATAACCCTATAAAATTGCCACCTATTCCTATAATGCTATAACCTATGCCTATGTAGTGGCTAATGTTACTCTTACCTATCCATTAGGGCTATCCCCGTATGCCTATGCATTTTGGCCTCCTCTCCCAACTAGGTCCACATTCATAGGCCCCCTCTCACCATCACCATCACCATCACCAATTTTTTCTCCACATATAATTCCTAGTACCATGCCATGTACCCATATATAAAACTATCATCATCTATCTATGCCCTAGTTGGTAGCTCCTCATGATCTAGTAATGTTAGCATGGGATGTGTCTCTAGAAGTAATATCTCTAAGTCCTCATGCCTGTACCTTGGTAATGCAGCTAGAATATCTTGTACTAGACTAAAATATCTACACACCCTATCAAATGGGATAAGCTCTACCCCTCCATCTTGCCTACCAATTATCTATCTATAACTCTGTAGGGAGAGTGTCTACCTCCTATAGCCAAGCACACTAAAAACTATACATAGGGTCTCTAGGTGATATCTCTGATCACTAGCTAGTACACCCCTAAACCAATCATGTCATGGGATCCTCCCCCTTCCCATGAAGTGATGAAGTCATCTCTCCACCTCATGAACCCAATGGAGAATTCAATCTACGTGTATCCTATCCATGACAATCCCACTGGCCTCAGAGCCTATATGTGCTCATAGGCCCAATAATGTAAAACTAGGTTGACATTGATACGATACCTCTTGTGGGCCCTAAACCCTCCCAGATCCCTATATATATACTATGATAATAGGTAACTACCAAACATAGTCCACCCTAGTAGAAAATCCACCAACACCTCTAGTAGTAAGTATGGGAACCTCCAGTTGCTTGAGTCAGGAAGGGCAAAGCATGAGATGGCCATCATAAATATCATCAAAAGTATCCTCTTTCTTAGATCCCTCACATATAGTACACTCTAACTCAACCCCCCAACATGCCATCAAACTTGATCACTATCATCTCTATATAATAAATCAATGTGATCCTCCTACTCATCTTACTCTATGTGATAGATCAGATCACCTCAGAGTGAAAGTCATGTGATCCTACATACATCCTTAGGCAAGATCATCATCTCACTAGTTGATAGTAAGATGATGTTTTTAGTGATATCCCATCTCTTGATGAGTACTATGATCATAGAAGTATCTTTAGGTACAATCTGATAGTGCCTCATCACCCCCAACCCAACCTCCTCCTTATGGGCCCAATTAGCTAGGGTCATCCCCTAGTAGATCTCTATGAAGATGAGTGCACTGGGTCATGCATCTATATCTATTCCTTATTTTTCAAATAATCATTATCACATAACTTAGTTCCCTATCTTATTCACAAACTTTATCTACCCTTTACCTATTTAACCATCACCCTCCTATCATTTACCCATTCATTCTTTCTATAATCTATCCTATCTAACCATCCACCTAGCCTCAACTATCTACAACTCTAACACTATCTCACACCTAATCTAACCATAAGCATTTTTATAGTATAAGCATAAAGTTAGACAAGTCGACTACTGATGGTCATGGTGACTATTGATGGTTAAGTGTCCTTACCTATTTGGGTATCATCTATCAATAGTCAAATTTGACCATTGATGATCATTATGTGTGTTTTATTAACAAAACACCCAAAACCATAACTACCCTAAAAACTTCTAAAAACCTCCAATCCTTCCTAAAATATACCCTAATACCAAACCCTACCCCAACTTACCTACCCCACACTATCCAATTCCAATTTTACCCACTAATTTACCCACATTACACAATAACCCTAATTAGGGCATCAACATTTAATACTACCCTCAAACCCCAATACATTTGAAAAAAAATAAAGTTAACCTATCAAATTAAGGATAACCCCTACCTTGTTGTGTGATCACCACCATAGAGTCAATCATAGACCTACCCTTCCTTGTCTACATCCATGTGATCCCTATATCCTCATTGGTCTGCTTGGTCCACTCTCCACCTCAACTACTAGTCAACTTCTCCTTCACCATCATTGTTAGTAAGTTTTTTTCCTAAAAACACCACCATCCAGAGCTGTAAAGTCAACACCAACAAAAGTTATAATGAGTTAAAAGTAATTCTATTTTCATTTTTGACTACCAAACTTTTATGGTTTGTACCTTGACCATCGATGGTTAAGGTGATCATTGATGGTCACCCTTGAGAACCCTAACCACCAATGATTAGGATGCTCACCTTTTTTCTTTCACCTCTAAGCAACCCTTTTTTAGTTACACCAAATAGTTTACCCACCCATGGAGATTACCTTCTCTACCCAACCTAACCACCTTGTCACCTCACCTTTGGTCTATTTTTTGGCCCAACTAGAGCACATTTGTAATAACTTTTTCCTGGTCCTTTGACTATAGAGACAACATTACCATGTTGACCCTTCTTGAACTTGCACCACCTCATGCTTACTATACCTATTTGTGTCTTCTTGAGAACACTTCCTACCTCAGATATATGTGACACTTGACCAATTTATATTTTCACTGAGAGTACTTCCTACCTTAGAAACCTACCAAAACATAATCATCACTTAAGATACTTACGAGTGTACCCATCCACCACACCTAAATAAGGTCATATGATCAACTTATCACTTGGCCTTCTAGCATCTAATTTTATTTTTACCAACTATATCAACCTTGTCAACGCATGATCTTGGCTATTGCACTTTATGTGCTTATTTGAACTTTATTTCCTAACCTATCACCCACATTTATGATTCCCACCTTCATCATCAACTTCACCTACCTTATCAAACCTATACCTTATTCTATTTTCCCTCATTGCCTTTTGATTTGAGGGGAAACAACTCCTCCCATACTTGGGGCATCTAGACCTATAACTAACACTCATTTTTTATTTTACAACTTATTGATTTAAAGTTGCATAACAAAAAGGGGGAAAATGTAGACACCATAAATTTGCACACCATTATTTCAAATGTCAAAAATTCCCTTGGACTACCTTAGGACACCCTTGGGATCAATCTGACCCTTTATTCCCTAACCAAACCTAACCCAAGTGATTTTGACCAAACTAGCTTAACTAACCTTTTACCCACTTTGACCCTTCACCCTTGACCATCAATGGTCACCTTGACCACTAATGGTTAGGTTGCACCTCCTTAACAAAAAACATGAAAACCACCCACCTTTATTTTCTAAAAATAGCTTATCTCAATCTACATGCAAGCCACAACATGAGTGAGTTATAATTAGAAGGCTTAGTTATCATCTTGCTGCCACTCTTTTGCCTTGCCTATGAGAAGAGAGGATCGAGAAGGTGAAATCCATATACAATTATTATCAAGAGTTTGTGCATCTAGAATTATTTTGTTTTACAAGTCAATCATCATCATTAATCCATTGATCTATCCATCATATTAGAGAGACAACTTGCTATCACAACTCTGCTAAAGTGTTAAGTACTATTACTCTATCAAAGTCACGTCAAATTCCCCTAATATTTGATCATCTTTCTACAAGATAATTATTTATTTTCTAATATTCAACCATTTGATCCGCTTTCTACAAGATAAGTATTTATTTTCTAATATTCAATTACTTTATTTGCCTTTCACACTCAACTCAGTACCAACCCATCTCCTAAAATCCAACTTTGTGATCCCATTAATCATCTATTTATCAACATAGATCTACACCCATTAACCATTTATGGTTGTCTCAATGTCGATGGTCTGTCCAACTATCGATGGTCACCTTGACCATTGACAATTACATCAACTATTGACGATCACATCAACTACCAATAGTCACTGTGGTAGGAAATTCTAGCAAGCTATTTCCACCTACCTATCCTTAACCAAATCTAATTTTCTATTTCCCTACCTATTTATGAACCTCTTCCTAATTTTCTTAAATAGACCTGAGCTATTTAGCACTTATATTGATTTTCTTATCATTGTATTAGTCATTTCTAGTTTAGTCTCTTTATCAAACATTTCTTGTGTTCAATTTTAGTACCTTTTGATTATTGATGCAAGTATTATATTTTTTATTTTATAAACTTAATTTTTTTAAATGTGTGGATTGATAGCCCCCAAATAAGCCCTTGCTTTTAGGATCTAGCTAGTACTAGGTAATCCTCTCAGCTATCTAGCTAGCCAACTATTTACTTTAGTGTTGTCTTATTTTCAGGTTATCCTCCCAAGCCAAAGAGGAGTTCTCTACAATCTTCTAATTCAACACATTCATAATCAAATAGGTTCTTCAAACATACCCATATTTAGTTTCTTCTTCTTCTTTTTTAAAATATTAGCTGAAATTCACTAAAACATGGATTACCAATAACCACAATAAAATGGTTTTACAAGTCGTTAACTAATAATCATAATGATGGTTTTATAAATGGTTAACCAATAGTCATAATTATCTTGATGTTATAGTACTCTTTTATTCTTCATCACTATCTTACTTTAGGGATTTACATAGGAATTATACTCACTCATTATAAGTGGACATGTATATACTTATGCTCTTATTTCAAAAAACACACAACATAAAAAATATTAAAATCAAATGCACCACCAAAGCATATGAGCCCTATCATTGGTAACTGATGAGAGGATTTATAAACCTCCTTCATTCATTGCCTCCAACCTCCTTTTTACTTACTCAACCATTGAAGATTTGAAATTGGTAAAGTGTGTCATTAATAGTCAAATGTGTGCAAATGGACCAAGTGTGATAAAAAAAATGATAAATACCTAATGAAAATGGTCTTGTATAATATTAATTGTTTATAATTATGTGTTTATCTATTTTTAGTTCATATTTGGATCTTATTTGTGTATTTTTTCTTGTGTTCTATCCCTATTTTGTATTGTTTTCCTTGTTCCCCTTTCTCTCTACTATTTGTCTTTCCTTCAAACATTTTTTTTTGTTTTTGATATGCATCCCTAAACCATACATTATATAGTTCTAAGTCACTAATATCATATTATGTATGGTTCTGGTGTGGGCCCTTATGACCCTTGTTTTGGATCCCTTATGCCTTGTGCTCCTAATTTTCCATATTTTCCCTCCAATTATGTGTCGACTCATGCATCAATTCATTCTTAATTTTAATTTAAGAATTATATAAATACATAACTACATTAGTATATATAGGACAATGAAAAATACATTTAATGAATGAGTGATAATTAATTTTATAAATCAAGAATCAATAATTTATTGAATATATATATTAGAGTAGATTTGGAGTATATTTGAAGAATTTTATTTTTGTGTGCTGCTTATTCATGCTAGCATAAAAATTCATATAGGAAAGACATAATGACTAGAAAAAGTAGGACAAGATCATGACCAAATGGATTTCTCCTTCCCCTAGATGGGTTATATTAAACTTTGATGGTTATTAAAAATTAAATCTTAGGAAAGTAGGTGGTTGAGGGGTTATAAGGGATAATAATTATAGAGTGATTACGGCCTTTGCTATGAATTTTTTTTTTCATACTAGTCACACAACTGAAGATTTGATAGCTTTATGGGGTGTTAGACTTGCTAAAAAAGATGGTTTAATTAATATTTGTGTAGAAGGGGACTCCCTGAATATAATTAATTATATTCTCAAAAATTATATTCCAATTTGGACTATTAACAACATTCTTCATAAGGCTTTTGACATAATTAAAAAAAAAAGAAAATTATGATCAAACACACTTTCAAGGTAACATATTTTATGATTGGTTTGCCAATAAAGGAATCAAAAGTTAAGAGTTCACTAATTGGTATAGTGTTTATGATCTACTCAGGGAAGTGATTCAAATTATTAATGATGATAAGTATAATATTTGAGTTGTGTTGTATGTTAATAAAGCCTCATACCAAGCTTGCCTTGTTAGTGTTGGTCATTGATATTATTATGGATGTCAATTATGGTAATATCAGATGGATTTTATAAATCTCTTATTATTGGTTTATGGAGATTAATTATTGTATGGTAAGAGCTATTCACATCAACGATAAAAATAATTTAATATTTTTCATGGGAAATGATGATAGAGGATGGTTTCATTATTTCTAGGCTAGTGTCATTTTGAGTAGTGCCAGGGTTCACACAAACAAAATTAAGGTGATTGTTATTTCCATTTATCAATTGATTGAAGTGTTGATTGTCAATTTCAGCTCTAAGTGTGGAAAGATGGTTTTTAATTATATCTAGTTTCAATTAGGAAAATAAAAAATTAGAAGGAATTATGTCAAACAAATATTTCTTTTATATGGGTCATTTTAAGAAGAACAAGGACATTTGGCCTATTCTTGAGGATGGTGGTCTATCAAACTATATGGAAAGGATTTTTAGGAGTGATACTCATTTTTCCATCAAATTTTCCAAAGGATGAAATGCAATAATTGTAACTTTGATGGAGGTTACTATATTTATTTTGGAAGCATTGATCTCTCAGGTAACATGAATTAGTACTCATGGGAGGAAGTATTATAGGAACAAGTAGGAGAAGACTGAAGAAATAGATAAATTTCTTAGGCCTGATGAGGAATTGATTCATTACCAAGAGGATTTTATTCAAATTTATTTACCTAAAAATTACCATGAAGTGGATAGGAAAATCATGAAATACATTATACTTGAAGGAAGGTATAGATCTATTTTTTCCTATCACTTTGCCCTATTAAATCATTTCAGGGACAACTTTCCTATTAGTTTAACGTTTTACTTGTTGATTTCACTTGAATACTAAATTACTAAGATGTAGTTGGGGAAAGATACATCACCCCATCATCAATACTTGATTTATTTGTTATATATCCATGTTAATTGCCTTGGGGGTGGGCCATACATATCTATCAAACAAGTTGAGCCTTTTGGGAAAGGGAAAATCATTAAAAAAGGGAAGGGGAAGATACCTACACAAAAATACATCATCATTAAAATTCCTATAAATTCCCATGTTTATAACCCTTATAAATCCCCTAAAAATAAATGGTGTGCCTTCATTGTGTTTGATTTTGAGAAAAAATTGGAGGAGGAAACTAATGAAGAAGAGGAGGATAATGAGATGTTATATAATAGTTAGTATAAGGTATAAGGTGCATAAACCAATTGATAGTTTGAAGGTTGAGTTGCAAAAATATGTTTTGCGTGCAGAGTCAAAAGGGAAATATAATAGGAAAGAAAGGGAGGAGGATGGGAGAAATGATAATATCTAGGAAAGACTCAAAACCATGGCAATGTACATTGAGCTCCATAATAATTTACTAGTATGGATTATTAAAAATAATAATATGAAAGTTTATGTTGGTGGTAGTAATAGTGTTCCTACATAGAGTGTTTTTTATGAGGGTGAGGGTGGGGTTTCCAAAATTTAGAATTTGGAATCCAAAGTTGAGAATCTAGAGGTTGATAAGAATATAATGTAAGGTACCATTCATAAATTGGTATAAATGAGCAAATTCACCATCATAAATTATGTATCTAACATAAATGTTTTATGGGTAATCATAAAAGTAGGGAAAGAGTAGTAGAGTGGAGTTTGAACAAGTAAAATAGTCAAGGGCATGGATAAAGGAAATACTATGGGGTAAGTACACAAAGTTTGGGGACAAAAAGTGGCCTATCTGTGGACATGATTTTCCTAAAATTTCAAAAATCTGAACTTTTGTAGATAATTTGAGATATCTACACTCTAAATTTGAAGAAGGTGTAAGAAAATAAAATGTAGTATTTAAATTCTAGTTTCCAAAATACTAATGTTTTTAAAAAATGGTTAATTGTAACTAGGTTAGACATCTAAACTTTGAAGAGGAACTCCTATTCTTTTCAGAAAACATAGTAGATAGATGGTCATGTGGCACACCATTTTTTGAGCAAAGTTTAATATTATTTGAAACCCTTTTGGGGAAAATTTAGATAAGATATTCTAGTTTGTGACCTATATTTTTTTTATAAATTTTTCAAGCAAATAGATCCTAAAAACTGGAAAAAAAAATGAATAGCATCTATGTAGCATGTCTAACTACCTAAGAAAATGAAAATGAAATTTTTTTTGAATGTGTGTAGAATTAGGCCTAGTTTGTGACCATATAACCTATTTTTCACTTGGATCAATGAAATAAAAATCACATGAACATGTATAATCATGTATGTTTATAGCATGTAGTGGCATAAAAAAGGCATAGTTATAAATTAACATAGTTTGAAACCTTAAATTAGTAAAAACATTATAAAAACCATATTTTTGGAAAGAGGATAGCATGCTCGTCATGATGGCATTAAGTTTTTAAATTTTTACATTAAAATTCTTAGTGCATTTATCAATCAAAGTTGAATTTTTTTTATTTTTTAGCATACCTTTCAAAATTTGGTTGTACATTAATAGTCCAAACCTTTGTCTTGGGAATCCAGCTATTCCTAAGCCAAAATGCATGAGAATTCAATTCAAATTAAAATACTATGATCATGTTAATAACATGATCACTTTATTAACATGAACATATTATTAACTACTTTAACACTGTGATCACATTAATAACTGCATTAATAATGTGATCATGTTACTTAATAACAAGATCATGTTATACATTCTCAACACCCTAAAAACTAAATAGGATCCATTGGGCCTAATAGTCTTAATATCAAATATTGGTTGATTAAGATTATTTTTTGGGACCAATGTTCTTGTCAAGAATTGACAGCATTAAATGATAATTGGATATGTATTAACCTATGAATCAATTTATTTTGCTTTTGATCCTAATATGGTGTGAAATTAGGCCAATATATCCCAAATTGACATTAGATGGACATATTTCCTTGGATGGAGCTTGGTTGGACCCAATTGCATATCAAACTAAACTAAATATTTGGTTTTTTATAATATGGTGTGAAATTAGAGACCCAATTGACATCTTATGGACACAATTCATTTCTTAGGGCTCATTTAACCCTGATTGTGTATTAGATTGCAATAAATATTGAATTAGCTTAATATGGTGTACTATTAAAGCCCTAATTAACATTATATTGAAGGAATTCCTTGCACAGGGACTGATTAATCTTAATTAAATAGTATATTGGATAAAATGCGTGATTGGTTAAATATGATGTAAAATTAGGGAAAAATATTCATAAAGAACATTAGATGGACACAATTACTTGCATGTGGTGAAAAATGCCTCGATTGATATTAGGTGGAAGCAATTAATTACATATAACTTGGTTGTCCCCAATTGTGTATAATATTGAAAAAAATATCACTTGATTTAACATGGTGTAATTAGAGCCCAAAATGACATTAGATGGATGTAATTCCTTGCTTGGGGATTGAGTGGCCCAATTTTATATCATATTGAACCTAAATACTCAGTTGGTTCAATATGGTATGAAATAGGGGATAATGGAATCCAACAAACATTATATGGACAAAATTACTTTCATGGGACTTAGTTGGACCCAATTATGTATAAGATAAAACCAAATACATGATTAGTTGAATATAGTTTACAATTGGGGCCAACAAAGTCATAGTTAACATTATATGTATTTAGTTACATGCATGAGCCTTGGTTGGCCATAATTGCATATTCAACTAAACTAAATATTGGTTGATTCAATATGCTATGTATTTGGGACCAATAGATACCCCTATTGATAGTATAAGGATGAAATTTATTGCACAAGGCTTATTTGGACTAAACTTCATATCATATTGAACCAAATATTATTTCAATTAAATTTGGTGCACATTAAGATTCCAAATTGTTATAAGATGGATGTAATTACTTAGAGAGGGTTTAATTGGTCTTGAATTCATATCATATTGAATCAAACACTCAATTATTTGAAGAAGGTGTGTAATTAGGGCCCTAATTAAAATTATGTTGATATAATTCCATGGGCAAGCCTTGATTGGCCTTACTTATGTATCATCTAGAACTGAATACTCAATTGGTTCAATATGGTATGAAATTAGGGCCAAGTAAGCCCTAATGTCCATTATATATAAATGTAATTCCTTTCACATAGCTCCTTTAGATTGAATTTCATATCAAATTAAAAAAATACTTATTTTTTTACTATGGTGACCACTTGGATCCCCAATTGATATCATATGGATAAAATTACTTACATTGAGGCTCAGTAGGCCTTTGAGATTAATTTATACCCAATTAAAATCCTTTATATATAGTAAGAATTAGGTTTATAGGGATGAACTTGGTTAAAATTATATCACTCATTACCATAATTGACTTCATAAGCTCAACCTACGATGATGTGGGTGGTAATTGATCCCAAATTCACATTCTTTACTCACAAATCTAGGTTTAAAGAGCTCAAATTTTCCCCAATCACCATCATGATTATAGCTTATATACCCTAAAACCTATATCCTAATCCCTAATCCCCAAAATTCCTAATCCCTAATCCCTAAACCATAAATTAAACTCTTTAAACCTTGAAATAATCATTTTAGCCCAAATTAACATCATTTAGACAAAGAATAAGTTCACATGTCTCAATTTGGCCTAAATCACATTATTGATTACCCCATTTAACTAATTCACTCAATCTACACAATGACATCCATGGTATAATGACAACCCAAAAACACATTATATAGTCACAAATGGGTCCAAGTAATTCAAATTATCCTCAATTATCTTTGTGATTGACCCTATGTACCCTAAACCATATATACATTAAAACTTAAGCTGTAAACCATAAACCCTATTTACAATATACCGTAAATTATAAACCATAAACTTTACCTATTAACCAATTTCAATTTAGTCCCAATTAACATCCTTTGTATTAAGAATTAATTTTGAACATGGCATAGAGTGATTAGACATTAATAAATAGGTCCTTAAACCTAAACCCTATACCCTAATCCCTAATCCCTAAAACATAAATTTTAATCCCTATGTCCTAATTCCCACTACATGCCGAAAACATACATGCCTTACGATATAACTTATTTTATCATGATATGTCATAAAATGCACTTTTTAAACCTATGGCCAAAACTTAGCCTTTGAAGTACCAATCTAGTTGTGTATCTAAAGTAAATTAGGGATATTTCAAGCCCTTCAACCTAATTAACCAAAGAGGAGGAGATCAAGGAGTCACTTGAGGCCAATTTGAACCCCTTCAATAGTAAGATATGATTTAGGGCAAAATCAAAAGATTAATCTTCTATCACGAATTGATTCATTTAGTCAATTTATGTAATTCCCTATGTGATCTAGGAAAAATTGAGCCCCTAAACCAAATTTATGGGTCAATCAATTATATAACATGTATACAATATGTACATGGCATAATTGACCCTACTTTTATCATAAATGCAAACATGAAGGTAATCAAGTCATAAATAGACTAACAAGCAACTCAAATGTTCTTTAAATACCTTAGTGATTGGACCATATATCTGATATCTTAAACCCTAAACCCTATACTATTTAATTTTAAACCTAAACCATGTATCATTTATATTAAACCCTGAGCCATAAGCCCTAAACCTCAAACCCTTTAAATTATAGATCTTAAACACTAAAACACTAAATTTAGACCCAATTAACATCCTTTATATATAGTAAGAATTAGGTTCACAGGGATGAACTTGGTTAAAATTTCATCACTCATTAAACCAAAATTGACTTAATTGGCTCAATATATGATGATGTGGGGGTTAATTTATCTCAAAAATACATTCTTTACTCACAGATATAGGTTTAAGGAGCTTAAATTTCCCCCAATTAGCTTCATGATTGTATTTTATATACCCTAAACCATATACTCTAATCCTTAATCCTTAATATTCCTAATCCCTAAACTCTAAACCACAAATATAAACTCATTAAACCTTGAACCAATCATTTTAGCCCAAATTAATATCATTTAGACTAAGAATTAAGTACATAGGGCTTAGTTTGGCCTAAATCACATGACTGATTACCCCATTTAACTAATTCACTCAATTTTTATGATGACATCTAGGGTATAATGACAACCCAAAAACACATTTTATAATCACACATAGGTCCAAGTGATTCAAATTATCCTCAATTATCTTTGAGATTGACCCTATGTACCCTAAACCATATATACATTAAAACCTAAGCCCTAAACCATAAACCCTAAACACTATACCCTAAATTGTAAACCATAAGCTTTCCCTATTTACGAATCAATTTATTCCTAATTAGCATTATTTTTAGTAATAATTAGGTTCACATGGAATAGAGCGATTAAACAAATTATATACAGGTCCTTAAACCTAACCCTAATCCCTAATCCCTAATCCCTAAAACATAAATTGTAAGACCTATGCCCTAATATTCACTACATTTTGGAAACATACATGCCTTATGATATAACTAATTTTATCATGAGATGTCATGAAATACATTTTTTAAACCTAAGGCCAAAACTCAGCCTTTAGAGTACCAATCCAGTTGTGCATCTGAAGTAAATTGGGGCTATTCCAAACCCATTCAACCTAATTTCATTACCATAAAATTTGATTTGGGGGTTGATCAGCTCAAATTTTCCCTAATAACCATCATGATTATACTTTATAGACCCTAAAACCTATACCCCAAACCCTAATACTTAAAGTTCCTAATCCCTAAACTCTAAACTCTTTAAATGTTGAACCAATCATTTTAGCCCAAATTAACATCATTTAGACTAAGAATTATATTTTTGATTAACCCTTTATACCCTAAACCTAAGACCTAAACATTATAACTTAAATTATAAACCAAAAACATTCCCTATTTACCAATCAATTTAATCCCAATTAACATCATTTGTAGTAAAAATTAGGTTCACACATGGTATAGAGAGATTAGACATTATATACACCCTTAAACCTAAACCATACATTCCCTAATCCCTAATACCTAAACCTTAAAACATAAATTATAATCCCTAGTTGCTAAAATATAAATTGTAATCCCTAATCCATAAACCCTATGCATTAATACTTTAATCCCTTATCCATAATCCCTTATCTATATTAAGTATAATGTGATTGAATTATTTAATAATGTGGTCACATTATTCTTAATATATGCAACACTCAATTCTCATTACTAATTACTAACCCCAAAGCTTATATTAATAATAACATGATTATGTTATTGTTTATATAAGCTTCTCAATGAGTTGCATGGATCAGAACCTTATAGAACACATAACGTGATTACCTAATGTGATCATGTTATTATTATTTTAGACTAAGATCACTTCTCAATGACTATTTTTAACCCGAGTCGATAATTATATCCCCACAAATATTCTCTACATACTTCTATGAGATCTATGATACATGTATACTTGACCCCACCTTTGAAAATTTGTCAATTGTCATTTTGATGGGTGATGGATCACATTCAAGGAAGAGGAAGATGTTTAAGAATAAAAAAATAGAGGAATTAGAATATTTGAGAGAGAAACACAAGGTATGAGTGAAAAAACTTTATAGTAGATAAGGTACAAACCCTAATCCTAATGAACTAAATGTTGTAGATAATGAGCCAATTGAAAATAATGAATTAAAAAATGATGAAATTGACCATAATCAATTGAATAATGATAAAATTGACCATAATGAAATGAATAATAATGAAATTTAAAATAAATAATTAGTTAATGTTTGAAGTTCACATTCAAAGTTCCAAGTTTTTTATTTTGTTAATGATGAATCGATGTATGATGATTCACCCCCCATGAATGAATAAAATTTGATGGAAACAATTAATGATGAAAATAACCATTAAGAAAATTTCATGGAAATATATAATGAATAAATTAACAATGAATAAAATGTCATCCCACCTCTAAACAATGAAAGTATAATGATTTTGAAACACCCTCTCAACAAATTCCACCATTACCAACACCTCCAAGAATTATGCATAGAAATGACAAGTACTTAATTAAAGTTTAAAAAAAAAAAATAGAACCAATGCATGATAAAATGTCTAATCACCATTCAAAAATACTGGCTCAACAAATTTGGGATATTGTCTTTCATAATTTGGAGTATGATAGTCAAAGATGTTAAATATTTGTTTCATTGATAAAATTGATTGAAATGAGACCTATAATGTACACATTAGGACTAAGAACATATAACATGGATGATGAAAACATTGAAACTGTTGAAAATATACATGATGCATATCATATTTCAGGTCCAAAATAACACACCAAAGATTTTAATGTTTCCTGACATAGACTTATAACTTGTGCAGTAAGTGACAAAATAGGGAAAAAATGAGCAGTTTCAAAAATAATCCAAACACTTGATATAAATAGAAAAATAATAATGAAAGTAATTGAAAGACATGAAAGACATGAAAGACATAAAATACGTAATGAACCTAATACCTATGCACTCTAAGAATTCTCTGGTAGACTTCCATGAAAGGACAAGGCTATAGCCAATACTCTCAAATAGTTACATGCTCAATTTTGGAAAGACAATACAAGAGTTTTAGCCAATGCAAGAGATGTTGTGAAGAGAAGAGTTGGTTCTCATAACTGTGAATCACATCTAAAAAATTTATTGGATATGACTCAAACATAATTGTACTCTAAATTTTTGGAAAAACATCCACAAATTTATATTTTTCAAAAATATTTTGAGATGGAAAAACCTCTTTATATTAAAATAAATCACACACACACACCACTTATTGTTATAGGAAACATGTTGAATTTTCAATGCACTATGATTTTTTCACCATATTAATTTTACTTTGCATAATAACAACATTTTTTAGGAGTGTGGCATTGAATTGCCATCAAAATCAGCCAAGGATTTTATTCCAACTATCTTTTGCAAAAGACCAGATGGAAAATTATTTTACAATAAATCATGTTTAAATGAAACTTTTAGCATTTTATGGTGGATTTATAGAATTAAAAAATGTATCCATGAGGATATTTCATGTGCAATTGGATAAGAATTAGTTGGTGGCATCAAATATAAATCAGTGACTTATCAAGTAAAATATGGCAAAGAATCTAATATGTAAGGAACACACATAGGTCTAGATGGTTGGATGAACATTTAAAGATAAGAAATGATACATTATCACTTGGTTTGATTATTTTATTAGTTTATTTTGATGAAAACTACACATTCAAACCCCAAATGGAATTTCAATTGTAATATTACAACTCATCATAAGTTATCATATTCATGCATATAGCATTCATGCATGCTCCTAATAGTGCAAAGAAATAATAGAAAATATTAAGGGAGTACAATTTCTATATGAAAAATGATAGATCACATTTTTTAGAGTATGTGTAAGGTGGTTTTCATAAGTTCTATGAACAATTTAGTCAGAGAAACATTACTTTTAATCAACATTACATTTGGTCAAAAAATTGCACATCATAATTCAAAAATGCACAAATGTTTTATTCGTTGAGTAGGATACACATTACCACTAGTGTAGAACATGTTTGGATTTTCACTGAGGCTTTCCATGAAAAATGGGAGCATGATGATGCTAGATCATGTGTAAAAAGAGATATTTCAAGGGAGGAATTTAAATTTGAAGAGGGTGTTCATTTGATAAAATGCAAAAATTGTGGTTGAATGGTGTAATGAGAACATGTTTCATGATGCTCAACCAAATTCTATTGTCCATATACATTTTTGGTTAATGGAGGAAGAACACTTGGCAAAGTATGAGGATTGTATGACTCTAATAGGTTCAAGTGACATCCACTCATTTCATAGCTCAAATGTAAGTTATTAGACTATTTTTATGAGACAATTGGCATATTTATGTTCTGAATGTGTGAACTCTATTTCAAATGAATGTGAGTCATAAGAGTGGGTAGATGATCTGAGTTCCAAACCTCTAATTTTAATCAACACATATTAGGTTCCAACAACATTTCAACTTACAAATATGACATCATTAAATGACTTTAACCATGTCTCTCATCTAATATATCCAAGTAGAATATTTTTCATTATGTATAATTTATTCTCATTATATATCTTCATATTGTCATTAAAAATGATTTTTTATGATACAAGGTATGTTTTTGTAGTTATTGCAGATGAGGATAATGAAGAAGGCGTTGATTAATACTTGTGTCAGTGTGTAGAGAAAAATAAAAAATTAACTTTCCCAGATATAGATGGAGAAAACATTGACTATCCCACTAGGTCAGTGGTAGTCACTAGGACTTGGTTTTGATGATATCCTATAAAATATTTAGATTAATGGTTTCTTGAAGAGTTTAAAATTCACAAGAAGATACTGAACTATTCAAATTTGATTCTTTAAATGAATTGAAATATCATGAGAAGCCATTAAATAAGAAACTATGGAAAGTTTGGGAGTTAGAAAATGAAGCTATTCTTGATACTATCAAGGTTAGAGAGGATCCTAATGTTTCGTTAGATTGAAATATAGAGGTATGTTGACTTTTCAAATGTAGATGTAATCAATTTTACCAAATGTTTTTTATTTTTTAGGTAGTACATAAGAATTTAATTTTTAATTACTTACTAATAATTATGTGTAGGTTAGTGGTGCTAGATAATATTCCACCTTCACATGGTTGGAATTATTATTAAATAATTATATATTCTTTAAGATAAAAAAAACTTAGGTTAAATGTGATCAAAGCTTAGGAAATGACTTATAGGTATTTGAACTTAGGTTAAAAAAATACATTTTTTTTGTGGTGGGAAGGGTGTTCTTGAGGCTAGAATGGGTGGTGAGTTTGTCGATCATGCATGATGGGAGGCAAAGAACCTATTACTAGATGTTATACTCCCCAAAAAATGTGTTGGTAGTGTCATTTTTCACTCAAGAAACATTGGAATAAGAGTGTTGCAACCACAACTTAAACTTTGATCATATTTATTGTTAGTGTTTCTACTCTCTAAAATGGGAGTGAAAATGCACTTTCAAGTGGATTTAAACATTGTGGTAATGCGATAACATGTAATTTTCCTATCTAGATGTGATCAAAGTGATAGATTCATATATGGAGGTCTCAGAGATAGAAATGCCAATTCAAGCTCAAGAAGTTACTTGTTCACTAACAAAAAGTTGCATTTTTGGACTAGTCACTACAACTTGACTAAAAGATTGATCTCAAAGCTTCCACCTAAGTGATATGGGGTGAGATTAGAGGGATTAAATATATATATGGTAAGGATCTAATGGTTCATAAAAATGACTTACATGTTTTGTTTTATAGGTATTTGAACTTAGGCTTAAAAATGCATTTTTCCTGTATTAGGAAAGGTATTCTTGAGGTTGGAATGGGTGGTGGGTTTATAAATCGGGCTTGATGGGAGGATGATAAATTGGTCTTAAATTTTATCTACCCCTAGATGTGTTTTAAATTTCATTTTTCACTCAGGAATCATCAGAACTAGAGTTATACAACCATAACTTAAACTTTGACAACATTTGTTGATAGTGTTTTTGCTCTCCAAAATGGT